>MU400541.1:183818-371869 GCA_022578965.1 Xylaria sp. FL1777 | reverse complement strand
AATAAATAAAATAAATAAAATAAATAAAATAAATAAAATAAATAAAATAAATAAAATAAATAAAATAAATAAAATAAATAAAATAAATAAAATAATTAAATAAGTTTTAAATATAAAAAAGCTTAATTATTATAATATATATTATATTACTTAAGCTAATAGCTTATTAGCTATACTAGTTTTTATTTTTTATATATATAAGTAAAAATTATGCTTATAAATTAAAAGTAAGCTATAAGCAGCTTACTTTTTTTTTAGTAGCTAAATAAAAACATTTTATATTTATTTTTAGGTTGTACTAGTTTTGCTACAATTTTATTAAGTGCTTTGCTTTTTACTTTTTTGCTTTTAGGTTATTTATTTATTTGCATTATACTATTAATTAAGTATATGCACTTTTATGTAGTTACTTTATAGTTTTTTTTTTTTTTATATTTTTTTTGCTTTATAGTTTGCTTGCTTTAGTATTATTGCTTGCTTTATATTACTTGCAGCAGTTTTTTTAGTTTTAGTATTTATTTAGCTAAATATACTGCTTTTTTTTTCTAATTTTTTTTTAAACCTTTTTTTATTATATTGCTAGTATATTATAGTTTGCTTGCTTTAATATTACTATTAGCTTTTTGCTATATTAGTTTTTTTATAACTAAGTTATAATTAAGTTATAAGTAAAGTTAATTGCTTATTATTTTTTAGTTTGCTTTTTGTATATTTATTTTTTAAGCTGTTTTTATGCTTTTTATAATAAGCTTATTAAGTAAATATAACTTATAAGTAGCTTATATATTAAGCAATATAAAATAGCAATAAGTAATAAATTATTTTATTTAGTTATTTATGCTAATTTTTTTCTTTTTTAACTATTAACTTTATTATTTCTATTATTATTATTATTATATGCTTAATTTATGTTTGCTTTAATATATATAATAGACCTGTCATACATTAATATAACAGGCTTGCCTTTGGAGTCTTAATTTGCAAGTAATAATAGGATCCTTAATAGTAGTCCGTTAAGAAAGTTTTTAAAGTACTCTTACTACTATGCATTAATAAAAATCTTAAAGGATTAAAAGTAATAAATATATTAGTGCTTAGCAATTATAAAAAAATTAATAGCTAAAAAGCTAAAAACTAAGTAAATAACTAAATATAAAAAGTGCATAATTATATAAACAAAAAAAACAGTAGTAATAATTTATAAACGTTGCTTTTTTTAATAAACTTAACGTTATATTGTTTTAAGTTCAAAGCTTAATAAACTTAACGCTTAAATTTATTAAATCTAAAGCTTAATAAACTTAACGCTTAAGTTTATTAAGTTTATGCATTAAACCCTTATAATAGTTTAAATACATATTTTTTTAATAAATAGAACTTTTTTTGCGCATGCTTTTTTTATACCTGGCTTTTAACTAGCCTAGTTAACCTATTTTGTAACATTATCTTTTTTCTTTTATAATTATTATTTTAACAATTCTATATTTCCTTTTTTGTAAGTTTTCTTTTTTTATTTTTTATTTTTTGTTTTTTGCGCTTATTATATCTAGTAAGGTTTCTAAAAAACCTCGCTTGTTATGTTTTAAACAAAAAGCTTAATAAAACTTTGCTTTGCTTTTTTTTATTAAACTAAAATTAATTAAAATAGCTTTATGCTTTTGCTGCAATTGTTATAGCATAAAATGTTTAATATTAAAATTTAACTTTAATTAATGTATTAAATATGTTATAGCTAAACAAGCAAATTATAACGCTAAAAGTTTATTTTTAAAGCAAATATAGCAGCTTATTTTTTAGCACAAAAAGCTAAAAAATAAATTAAACTTGCTAATAAAAAAGCATAAAAAAATAAGTGCAAAAATCCGTTATTTTAAGCAATAAAAAAAATTATAGCAAAAAAAAATAGCTGCTACTATAGCTTGTAGTTTAAGTAGTTTAAAAAAGCTTAAGCAAATTAAAGCAAAAAAGCGTTATATAACTAAAAAACAAAAATAGCGCGTTAAAGCAGTACAACTATTATTAGTTGTTTCTTTAAAGTTTAATTAAAACACGCTAAACGTTTTATTTAAAGTTAATCCTTTTTTTTTAGCTTTAGCTAGTTAAAGTATTAATAGTAAAACTAGTTTATAATTATTTTAGCGGTTTTTAAATATTTTTTAAGTTTTTAAGTATTATTAGCATATAAATATTTTCTTTATTTAACAAAATATTTAACGTTATTGTTGTTTTAATAAAAATCTAATATATTTTTAACTTTATAAATGTTTTAATCTGTTTTTATTTCTAGTTATATTTTAATAAATGTTCTAATAAGTACTAGTTCTAGTAAAAAAATGTAAAAAATAAAATAGATTTACATATTCTTTAGTAATAACAGTTTATAATTAGTAAGTAAAATAATTTTTTTAATTTTAAAAAAACTAAATTTTTTAAATTTTAATTTATTGCTTAGTTGTTTTGTTTTAATTTAAGAAATATTAATGTTTACGTTTTGTTTTTGTTATAACAAATAAACCTTGTTTTCTTTTTTAAAGGTTAATTCTTTAGTTTGTTTTTTGTTGTAATATATTAATATTTGTTGTTATAAAAATTAAAAACGTAGTTATAGTTTAGCTTGTAACGTTTTAATTTCTATTGCAATAGTTTTTGCTTAAAATACTATAATTAAAATAACAAATACTTTTATTAATATTTTTTTTTGTTTTTTAATAGTTGCTTGCTATTTATAAACAGCTTTATATAAAAATACGTTTATATTTTCGTTTATTAATATATTATATAAAATTTATACTATTAATAATAGTTTTACTTAATTGTTTTATTAATAATTAATATAACTTTATAAATATTGTTTTAATATTTAATTTAATCTTTTTGTTTATTTATTTGTTTATAAATAGTAAGCAGTTAAAAACTTTAGTTTAACACTAATAAGTTTAAAAAAACTAGTTTTAAACTTAAAATTAAACAATTTATTTTAGTTTAAAACAATTTTTTTTAGTAGCTTATATTTATTTAAATATTAGCGTATAAAAGCATATGCAAGTTATTTAGCTATTATATTTTCTTTAAACAATAAAAAGTAAGCATACTTAATAAATCTATTAATAATAACTTATATTTTATTATATTATACTTTTATAACCAAATTAATTAATAAAAGTAATGCTATAATAAAATTTTAAACAATAGTATACTATGCTTATTTAAGTATTTATATAAATTATAGCAGTTTATAAAGCTTATATTAAGCTACTTTAGCTTTATTACAAATATTGTACTTTTTTATAATAAATTTAACTATGTTTTATAGTTTTAAAAAATTGTATTTTTTTTATAGTTGTTTAACTATTTTTATTGCTTTTTAGTATTTATATAATAAGTATTTATAAAATTTTTTAATAAACTTGTTTTATAAAAATTCTAATAAATAAACCTTATGTTTATATATTAGCTTATTATTTTTTAATTTTTTATATTTTTATAATTATATTAACTTTTTTAAGTTATAAGCTTATTATAGCTATATATTTATAAAGTCCTTAAATATAATTTTAATTTTTAAGCTTTTATTTTTTTAAAGATATAATACTTAAATATTCTTTTTTAAAACTTTAAATTCCTTTTAATTTTATTAACTAAGTATATTTGCTTAAATATTTTCTTTTTCTTTAATATAATATATTTTAAAGTTAAACTTAAAAAAAAAAACTATTTAATTTTTATGTTGTTTAATAATCTTTTATATAGTTATAAATTTTGTTAAGTTTTAATAATTTAAATAAATCTTAATTAGCTTTATAGTTCTTATAAAAAACAGTTCTTATTTTTTAAATGCTATAATAATTGCAAGCAGTTCTTTATTATATATAAAGTATTATAATGCTACGTTTTATAGTGCTTTAAAGTAATAAGCTACTAAATGCTATTTTTTATTATTTTTTAGTTGTTTTAAAACTTTTGCAATTATACTATTTAAAGCATTTATTTTTAGCTTTTTCTTTTTTTATAAATTAAGTAGTTTAACTATAAAGTTAAAAATAACTTTTAGTTTTAGTTTTTTAAAAGCTTTTTAAGCTTCTTTTAAAATTAAGAAAAATTTTCTTTTATATTTTTTTTTTATATACTTTATAAAATAAAATGCTATTTTTTTAAAGTTTTAAATTAACATTTAAACATAGTTTAAAAATTTTAATGCTTATTATATGTTTATAATAGTAGCTAAGTTAAATATTTTTTAGTTTTATACTATATTAATTTTTAACTATTAAATTTATATTTGTTTTAAAGTAATTATAAATCTTAAAAAGTTAATTTTCTATATATGCTATACATACTTTTTTGTATTAAGTTATAATTCTGCTTATTTAAGTATTTTTAACACTTAAGTTATATGTTTTTTATGTTTTTTTAGTATTTTAAAGTAAATTAAAATATTATTTAAGTAAATAAATATAAACTTATTTAAAAACTTCTATAGAATTGTTATTATTATGTGTTAAAAGCTAACTAGTGCGTTTTGTAGTTCTTATAGCATAACTATATACTTATATAGTTTATATACTATTTGTATAGCAGTTTTTTATTTTTTTTTTTTAGCTATTTTAATAGCATAATATTTATTTAAAATATTAACTATTATAAACTATTTTGCTTAGCTAATGTTTTTTTTTATAGTTACTAATAAAGTAAAAAAGTATTTATTTATAATAATAATTATGTTTAATAATTAATAGTTAACTATTACTTGCTATATTAGTTTTTCTTTTTTATTAATTAGTTGTTTTTTATTTTTTATTTTAAGTACTAGCACTGTAAAGTATTTAACAAATAACTAAAACTTTTTTAAAAATCCTTTTGCTAAGTTTTTTTAAATATATTTTTACAAAACGTTTGTTTTGTTTAAGCTTATATAGTATACTTAATAAAGCTTTAGTTAACATTTTTCTTTAATAAAAATGTAGTAATTTTATAAACTATATTTAAGAAGTTTTTTTTTTTTTTTTTTTTTAAATAATTTGTAAAATCTGTAATATACTTTTAGTATTCTGTTTAGGATTTTTTTTGCGATTTTTCTAATTTTCTTGCTTTATTTTTTGCTTTTTTAATTAATAGTTTTTGCTTTTTATTAAATCAAAAAGTTACTAGTTTTTAGCTATAATATTTCTAAAATAATATTATAATTAAATATATTAGTAATATTTAATATAATTTGTTTTTTGTATTTTTATATAAATATATTAAAAAGTTTAGTTTCTTTAAGTATATAACTATTATTATAGCTAAAAATGCTTTTATTAAATCTTTTAATTTTTTAAGATTTTTACTTATATTTTTAAAAAATTTCATTTTATTTTGTTATTTTAAGTAAAATTATGTTAGTTTATATTTTTAAGTTAATTAAAATGTTATATTTTTTTCTTTAATATATAAGTTTAACTTTAAATTAGTTTTGCTAGTTATTATATCAAATTTTACGTAAAGCTTTAGTTTTTTTAGCTACTTACTGCCTTTTTAATAAATGCTTATTTTGTTTTTTAACTTTTTTTTGTTAGATGTTTAAATGCTTATTTTATTTCGTACTTTAGATATTATTATGCTTTGTTTTGTTTTTGCTTTTAGTTAAGCTTTAAATTGTAGTTTTTAAGCTTTTTGCTTCTAGCAACTATTTTTTAGTATAGCTATGCTTTAATTAACTAATAATATTTATAGCAGTTATTTTTACATTCTTTTAAAATAATATTGTAAATATAATTAAAATTCTTTTTAAATGTTGTAAATCTTTATAAATTTTTATAGTAAACTATAGTTATAACTAACTATTTTAATTTATAAAAGTCTTATATTTTTATTTTTATAATTTGTTTAAAAAACTAATTATTTTTTAGTTTATTAAGTAAATATTAATAGCAATAATATATTATATAGCAATTTTATAGTACTTTGTTATGTTTTAAATTTTTTAAGCATAAAATATTATTATTGTTTTTTATTATAGTTTTATTATAATAGTAATTTTTAGCAATTAATTAAATTACTAGTTTTAGTTTTTAAAACATATTAGTTTTTGTGTTAATTATTAATGCTTTTTTGTTTTGTTACATTTAAAGCAGTTTAAGCTATAAAAATATTTCGTTTATTTTTATTAGTTTTTTTTTTGTAGTATTCTTTATAGCTTTTAATTTTATTTATTTTTGCTTTAAAGTTTTATAAGTTCTGTTTTTTTAAGTTTACTTAATAACTAAGTGTTTTAGTAGTTTATAATTAGTTTAATAATTATACTATTTATAATTATAGTTTTGTTTCTTTAAACATAACTTTTTTTTAAGCTACATTTTAAGCTTTAATAGTTTAAAATTTTTATAGTTTTATAAATCTATTAATTGCATTAACTTATTACTTTTTGTTGTTTATTACTTTTAATTAAACCATTTTTTTAAATTATATATTAAATAACTTTAATTGTTTATATAGTAAATATATTTTTTTGCAATTTATTTTAATAACTATAAAGCTTTTAAATAATATTTGTATGCTTGTTTATTTTAACTTATATAAATAAAGCATTTAGTTTTATTTAGTATAGCACTTTTATTTTAACTTAAAACAATAATTTTATATTTTTGCTTTAAAAACATATTTTTTAAATTGCTTTGTTGTTTTTTATTGTTTTAAACTTTTACAACTTGTACTTTTTTCTTAAGTTAAAAAATCTTTTTTTTTTTATAGCTTTTTTTTTTGTTCTTTTTTTCGAATTAGCATTATCTTTAAAAGTGTTTTTTTTTTTTATAGTTATAATATTTAACTTTAAATATATTTTAAGATTATTATTTCTAAATTTTATTAATTTGCTTAAATCTTTGTTTAATACTCTTTTAAGTATTTTTTTTTTTATTTTTTTTAGTTTTTTTAGTTTTAAAATACTAGTTAAATAATTATTAATTAATTATAATAACTATATTAATATACGTATTAATTTTTGCTAGTTTATTTATTTTGTATAGTTTATTTTAAACTTAAGTTTTAAGTTTACTATAAAATAAATAAAACAGTGTAAGCTTAAGCAATTTTAAAATTACTGCTAATTGTTTAAATTTTATAGTATAATTTGCTGCTGCTTTTGTTTGTTTTAAGCAATAAAGTGCTTTTTTTGCATGTTTTGTTTTTTAAGTATTTTTAAATAATGCTTTTATTTAATTTTTAAACTTAATGTAGTTTTTAAAAATTTTTTTTGTTTTTAGCTTAAAGTTAGTTAACTTATTAGCTTTTAAAAAATCTTTTAAAATAAGTTAAAACTATTTTAGTACTTTTTTTAACAAAAACTATAAAGTAGTTATTATTTTTTAATTTTCCTTTGTAATAATAATAAAGTGCTATTTTAAATAAAATTTAATATAAATCAAAAAAGCTTTTATATTTATAAATCTATTATAAGGTTTTAAAGCAATAAGTTTAAAACCTTTAATGTTTAGCATTTTTAATATTGTAAATAATTTTAATAATAAAAGCAACAATAGTAGTAAAAAATTAGGTTTTTTATTTTAAGTTATTACTTTAAGTATAGTAGTAATAAAAATAAGCGTTAAGTTTACTAATAGTAATATTAGCATTAATTATAGCATAATTACTTATTTAAAACCTTAACTTATTATTATAATAGTAGTTATTATTATTACTTTAATTATTATAGCTAGTATTTATGCTAGTTTAAAAGTTATAACGCTTAGTATTTAAGCTGCTTTTTAAATTAAAGCAACTAGTTTGCTTTATAGTGCTAGCGTTAATATTAGTTCTTTTTTATTACTACTGCTTAACTTTTTTTCTTTTGTTATTGCTTTTTTTTTAATAAAAATAGCTAATAAAAGTACTAAAGTTTATTGTTTTAGTACGTTGCTAGTTCTAAAAGTTTTTAAAATCTTTAAACTTAATTTTTAACTTTTTGTTTTTAATAATATAACTTAGATCTAGTTTATTAGTTATTAAGTAAAGTTTATTTACGTAATGTTGTTTAGCATTTCTGTTTTTTAAATATTTCCTTAGTATACCTTTAAAAGTTTATTTTATAAATTGTTTATTATTTAACTTTTTATACTAATATTTGTTTTTATATATTAAGTTCTATTAATTAAAAAGCTATTAAAATATAACAGATTTATTATATATTAATATAACAAGCTTGCCTTTAAGGTCTTGATTTATAAGTAATAATAAGATCTTTAATAGTAGTTTATTAAAAAAGTTTTTGAAGTACATTTATTATTATGCATTAATAAAAGTTTTAAAAGATTAAAAGTAATAAATATATTAGTGCTTAGCAGTTATAAAAAAATTAATAGCTAAAGAGCTAAAAACTAAATAAGTAACTAAATATAAAAAGTGCATAATTATATAAACAAAAAAAACAGTAGTAGTAATTTATAAACGTTGCTTTTTTTAATAGATTTAACGCTATATCGTTTTAAGTTTAAAGCTTAATAAACTTAACGCTTAAGTTCATTAAGTCTAAGGCTTAATAAACTTAACGCTTAAGTTTATTAAGTCTATGCATTAAACCTTTATAGTAGTTTAAATACATATTTTCTTAACAAATAGGACTTTTTCCGCGCATGCTTTTTTCACACCTGGCTTTTAACCGGCTTAGTTAACCCATTTTGTAACAATATATTAAAATGCTTAGTTTATAATATAATTAATTATTAATGTATTGCAATTATATAAAATCTATTTTACTATAACTGCTATGCTTTTTATAATATATATTTATAACTAGTTTAGCTTAAATATATATGCTAATTAATATTAAGCTTATATATTTAAAGTTATAAGTTATTTTGCTGCAGTTTTTATTTATTATTTAATTTATAATACTAAATAAAATAGCTAATAGCTTACTATTATATAGTTTAAGGTTTTATAACTGCTTATTGTTATGTTTTTTTGCTATAACGCTAATTTTTAAAATAAAAGTAAATGCTTTAATGTTTTGCGCTAAAGTATTATTAATAGCCTTAAAATTTATATTTATTAAGCATGCTAAAATGCTTAAGCTATATTATTACTATATTGCTTATATTATAGTAATATATTATATACTTTTTATTGCTGTTTTTTTTATGCTAATTATATAAAAACATTAATAATTTTTATGTTTGTAATATTATTAGTAAGTTTATTAAGTGCTTATAATATAAAAAAAGCAAAATAAGCATTTAAAATAGCAGTTATAGTTTTATAAGTACTTTTAACTATATTAATGTTTATATATTTTTAAGCTTTACTTTATGCTTATTTTAACTATTAAAGTTTTTTTAATTTTAGGTATTATTAATAATTCTTTAGCTTAAAGAAATTAATAAAGAACTTTGATTGTTTATTAAAGCTTATATAGCTATGCGTTATTTTTATATTAATAAAGATATTTAAGCTATATTTATAGCTAATATATAACTTTAAGTTGCAATTAAAAAAGCAAAAAAAGCTACAATAAGTAAAAAAGCCGGAGGTTTTATATAAATAAGCTAATTAAAAGGTGTTTATATAACTTTTAAAAGTTAGCATTATTATATATTTAATAGCTAGAAGTTTTAGTAAAATTTTAGTATTTAATGCTTAATAAAGTTGCTTAATTGCTTTGCTTTTTTATAATGTATGCTTTTTAATTTTTGTAGTTTTATGTTTATAATTTTATGTTGTTATTTTTAGTACTTTATTGTATTATGTTTTACTTTAAAGTTTATAAACGTAAACTTATAATAAACAGTTTTTTTAAAACTATAAATAATAAATAGCTTTATAATAAATACTTTAGCTTTTGTTTTATAGTTATAATAAACTTTTTTTAGCTTAAAAAAAAGCTAATATTAATGTTTAGCTTATTTTAAGTGCTTTAAACTAAAAACATAAAACAGCAAGCTATGCTTGCTATAAGCTACGACTTATTTTTTTTAAAAGCTTATGTAAATATATTTGTAAGTTTAAAGCTTGCGTTTTATGTATTTTAGTTTAAGGCATTCTTGTTGATTTTTAAGCTAGGGTTTATTTTATATATATATATATACTATTTATACTTATAAACTATTTGCTAACAAAACCTAAAAATAACAATTATAACATTGCTTAAAGCTTTTTATAGTAATACTTATATTTAGTGTTAACTTTATAATTAAAATACTTTATTATGTTATAATGTTTTAAACTTAAACAGTTAAAAGTTAAGCTTTATTTATTAATTTATTAATTAGTATTATTTTTTTATTTTATTATAAAACTGCAAACTTTTAATAATTTTAGCTTTAGCTTAATTAATAGTTATTTTTTAAAAAAACTAATAGCTTTAAAACTTTTAAAATTTATTAGAAAGCTTAGTAAACTAAATAAACTAGCTAATAATGCAGTATTAAAGCATTTACTTAATAATTATATTTAGTATTTTATATAGTATATTTTGCTGCAATTAAAACATAACTAATAGTATATGTTAAAATATAACTTTATATAAGCTATTACTAATGCTATTTTAAATTATTGTTAATTTAATAAATTATATAAGCTTAAGCTTAAAGTTAAGCAAATTAAGTTAATTTAGCATATAATATTTTGTTATAATAATACTATATTAATAGCTTAAACTAATTATAGAAAAAATATTATATTGCAAACTGTTTTAGTTATTATATAAAGTATAGTAACTTTATAATTATGCTTATTAAAACAATTAAAACATAATTAGTTTAATTTAATTACTTAAATTTTTAATATTTATTTATTATTAATAATAAATAATATAATAAAGGTTAATTAGTACTATATAAGTAGTTATAAAAATATGTTTTTATTATTTAATAAAATAATGCTATATAAGCTAAGTTAGCTTTAAAACGCTTTATATATTAAAGTAAAGTAAAGTGGCTAAATGAGCTAACTAGCTAATTAAAGTAAGTTTAAGCTAAGTTATATAGTAGAAATGAAAATATAGGTATTGCGCTAAATTTTAAAGTATAAACTTAACAAACAGGCAAAAAAAAATAGAAATTAGCTATAGTTGCTTTATTTGTATTATTAAATAGCTTTTTAATTAATTGTTTAATTTCTTAATTTATATATGGCCTAATTGCTTAAATGCATAAGTTATAACTTATTTTTTTGCAATTGAAGTAGTATAGTAAATTTTACACGATTGCACTGCTTTATTTTATTAGTGTTCTTAGTAAGGCCGATCTTTTACTTACTATAAATAATACTATAAAACTAACAAACAAGCAATTTATTATTGTTAATTTATATGTTTAATTTATTTATTTATTAATTGCTATACTTTTTATAAGCAAAACATAATATATTATATTTAGCTGCTTTAGCTAGCAATAAGTAAAGCTTGCTTAGTACAAGTAGTTTAGTTATAATTAGCAATAAACATTTAAGCTAGCAGCTTTTAATTATTAAAGCTTAAAACAAACGTATAAAAATGTTAAACTGTTTTTTTTAGTTTAGTTTATAAAGCGCTTTTATTTTTTTTAGTAAAACAATAATTAAGTATTAAAATGCTAGTATAATTCTTAAAATAGCGCAGTTAAAAAACTATTCGTTAAAAACTCTTAAGGAGCTAAAAAGAAAAAATTTTTATTAAAAAGCTAGTGCTTTATAAAAAAAAAAGCACAATTGCTTTTATATAAACGAAAAAAAACAAAAAACAAGCCTAAAAAAAATTAAAGTTGCTAAAACTTCTAAAAGCTATAATACAAGCAAATTTAACGCTTATTTATACTAAATAAATCTAAGTTTATGCGTTAATATATAAAGTTATTAATAATTAAAAATATACTTTGTTTTTTAAGCTAATATAGTTTTTTATTAAGAAATAAAAAGCAAAGTTTTTTAAGTATAAGCTAGCTATTGCTTAAAAACTTTGCGTAAAACGCAGCTATTGCTTTTTTATAGCACTTATTATTAAATAAAAAGGCCTTAAAAAAAAAAAAAAAGCATACTACTTTTATAAGTAAAAAGCTATAAAAAAATAAAGCTTACTTAATAAAACTTGCATAAAGTAAAGCAAGCTAAACTAAAAAACAAAAAAACTAAACGTTATAAAGCATACAAAAAAATAAAAACATATAAAAAACAGAAATATAAAAGCATTTAAAGGAAAACTTAAAAAGCTATAAAAAACAAGCTAGCAGTTTTTATAAACGTAAACAAAAAAAATTGTTAGGTTTTTTAAAAAAAAAGTCCAAAAAAACAGCACGAAAAAACCTAAATATTTAAAATACCTAAAAACTTTTAGTACTTTATATTTTTTTTTTTTTTAAACTTATACTTTTATTTAGCTTACTTTTATTATTTTTTGCAGCTTACTTTTATTATTTTTTATAGTTTACTTTTTTTATTACTTTTATATAAACTTTATTTTAATTTATTATATAGCTTAAAAGTTTAAAAACTATAGCTTAGTTAAGTAATTTAGCTATAAAAAATCGTTAAATTTTTTTACTTTAATATATAAAAAACATTAAAACTACTTATAAACAAAAAAAATAAAAATAACTAGTTTATTATTTTTAAAAAGTATTAAAGTAACTTTATTTAGCTTAAGCTATTTTAATAATAAGCATAATATTAAAATTAAGCTGTTATTTATGCTTTTTAACTTAAAGTTAAACTAGCATTTGCTATTTAATAAGTTAAAAGTAAATAAATAGCTAAATAATCTAAATGCTTTCTTTTATATAAAGCGTTTTAAAAATATTAACAAAATTAAACAGGTTTTTATTTATTGCAATACTTTTTAAACAAAAAAAATAGTAAAAATAATACTAAAAGATTGTTTATTATAAACTAAAGCTTATAAACTGCTTAAATAAAAGTTTAAGCTTTAAAACTTTAAGCAAAATAAGTTTACTATTGCTATATTGCAAAATTTTAAAGCTTGCTTAAAAGCTATATACTTTACTAATTTTAAAACTTATTTTTTTTAGCATTAAATATATGCTAAAAATATTAAAGCCTAAAAAAATTACTACTTTAATTTTTAACTTACTTAAAGTTTGCTTAAAAAGCTAAATCAAAATATTATTAATAAAATAATAAAGTTTTTTAAAAAGTTATATAATAACTTAAACGAAATGTTTTATAAAAACTTTTATAAAATATTAAACAACTAAATTAATAAAAAGTTTAAGCTAGATTTTTACTTTAGAAAAACAAAAAAAGCATGCAAAGCATAAAAAAAGATTAATTATTTATATAATTATAATTTTAACAAGCTTTTATATACTGCTATTAATGCTGCTAAGCTAGCTATTAATATAACTATATTAGCTATTAAAACAGTTATTATTAAAAAATAGCAAGTAAAATTAGCTTAACATTTTGTTTATAATTAAAACATAAATAATATTACTAAGCAAATATAGCAGTTAAAATTAAAACAAAAAAATGTAGTAATTATAAAAAAAAAACTAAAAGAAATGCTAAAAAAACTACAAAATTAGTATGTTTAGCTAGTTAATTAAAAACTATAAGCACTATAATATTACAAAATTAATATAAACTTATTAAAAAAACAAATGTTTAGCATTAATGCTATAACTTTTAAATATTTATAAAAAAGTAAATATAACTTTAGAAAACAAAAATAAAGCAAATAATCGTTTAATTTTTTATAACAAGTAAAATTAAATAATCTTTATTTAGCAAAAAAAACTATTTGTTAAAAATATAGCATAAATAATTATTACGTTTATAAATGTAGCTTTACTTATAAATTAAAAAAAGAAAACATTATATATTAGAACTTTAAATAGTGCTTAAAAAAGCTAAGATTTTTTGCAAGCTTTAAATGTATAAAAGTTTTCTTTAAAGTTGTAAAAATTAGCAAAAATAAAAAGAAAATTCTTAATGCTGCAATAAAATAAATATATAACTTTATTTTAAGCAATAATAAATTACTTAAGCAGAAAGCTTATTATTAACTGCAAAAAAAAAACTTTATTTTAAATAATAAAAATCTAAATGCTAAAATAAAAAGCAAACAAAGAAATCAAAAGAAAAAAAAACTTTATTAGCTAAATAATAAGCAGCTAAACTAATTTTTAAATAAGAAAACTAATAATTAAACTAGTATGCTTTATAAAATAAAACTAATAAAGGCTTATAATGTTAAAAAAAACAACTTAATAAATAGCAAGCTAAATAATAGCTTTATTACAACTAATTAAAACTTTATATAAAGTACTTTTTATAACGCAAATAGTACTAAAGTTTTATAAAACTATATATTAAGCAAAAAAATTAGTATAAATGTGTTTTAAGCTAATTATTATAAGCTTTTAATTAAAAAAGCTACTTTTTATTAAATAAAAAGTAAAAAAAAACCCAAAAAATAAAAAAAAAAGCTTTTTATAAGTTAAATAATTAAAAAGATTTATTTAAATAATAACGAGTTTTTTATTTAGCTTAATACTAAAAATACACAAATAAACAATAATTTTTACAAGTAAAGTACTTTATTAAAACTAAAAAGTTCTAATTATTAAAAGCCCTAAAAAATCTAAAGAGCAAAACTTACAAAAAAAAGCTTAAAATTTAAAAAAATATAAGCTAAAAAGTTTAAAAACTTTTTAAACAAAAAAACAAATGTTACTTTTAAAAACTTTATACTAAAAGTTTTAAAGTACTTTAGTATTTTTATTTAAATAATTATTTAAATAAAAGCTAAGTTATATTTTAAAGCAGCAAAAGTACTTAAACTAATGCTAAAAATAATACTACTATTTTTAAATAACTTTAACAAAAGTTTAAATTAGCAAATTAAATTAAACATATTATAATTTATTTTAAAAAAAAAAAGCAATAAGTTAAAATATAAAGCTTAACTAAAAACTTTATTGCAAGAAATTTTAATTTAAATAAACATAAAAAATGCTTTTTTTTATAAAAGCGTAAACTTTTTAGAAAATAACATAAAATCTTAATAGCTAGTAGTTAAAAAAGCACAAAAAAGTTTTTAGCTAGTATTACAATTAGCTAATTAGCTTAATAAGCATAAATTACTAAGTAGCATTTATAAAACTAGCTTTTTATTAAATTATTTAGTAGTACAAATAAATAAAAAGATAAAATATAACAGTTTTATTATGTATATTTATATGCTTTAACTTAGCTTTATAGCTGCTTTTTTAAATAAGCAACGCTATAAAATAATAAAAGTTCTTTGCAATTAAAACTAATAAAATAATTAAGTAATGTTATTTTTTGCTTATATTGCTTTAAATTTTTAAACGTTAAAAAACAAGCTAAAGTTTAATAAAATGCTTTTTAAAATTTTAAACTAATGTAATATTATATATTTATTATTTAAAAATAACCTAAAAAAGCAAAAGTTATTAATTGTTATACTTATGCTGCTTTTAAAAAAAGTAATATTTTTAATTAAACTTTAGCTTTATGCTAATTTTATGCTAATAATGCTAAAAAAAAAAAAAAAGCTTAAAAAGCTAATATAGCTAGCATTAATAGTTTTAAAAAGCGCTAACTAAACTTTTAACCCTTTTAAAATAAAAATTTATAAAAAATATAATAATTATATTAGCAGCAATAGTTCAAACTTATTTAAAAGAACATTAAAGTACAAATTTTATAATAAAAAAAACTTAAGCTTAATAAATTATTTTAACTAAAAATACTTAAGCTTTTTAAATTTATGCTTTATATTAGCTTTGCTACTAAAATTGCAAAATATTCTAGCTATATCTTTAAGCATTATAAAGCTAAAAAAATATATATAGCTTTATTTAAAGCTTACTATAAAAATAAAAAACAAAATCTATAAAAAAAATATTATTAAAATTATTAATTCTAAAGCGTAGTTTAACATTATTATAAACTTATTTATTAATAAAAACAGCTTTGCTACTAAAAATATAAATATAACCTAAAAAAAATTTAATTAAACTAGCAATTTAGTTAAATGCATAAAATGCTTAAAAACTACTATTTAAATAAATAAAAAGTTGCTGTTTTTTCTGCTATATATAATTAGCAAAAAATAAGCTACTTACTTTTTATTACTAAAAATAAACTTTATTATAAAATCTTAAATAAGTTTATATTTTTAGAGCTTTTATATAATAGCTAGTATAATACTTAAAACAAGCCGGATTATTATACTAGTAATAAAACATATTAAAAAACTAAATTTAAAGGCTTAAAAATATTAGCAACTAAAAAACTAATATATATTTGCTAAATTATTAGCTTAGCAAATAAGCTACAAAAAGCACAAAAATACTAGACTTTAAATAAGAAATCTAATAATTAGCAAAAAAAAGCAAAAAAAAAATTAAAAAAACACAGTTTAAAAAAATATACAAATGTAAGCTTTTAAAAAAATTAAAACTTATATAATAATATAACATTAGCAGTTTTCTTAATTTTTTTTACATAAAATATCAAACTTTTTAAAAATCTAGAAATATAAAATAATAAAAAAGTCTGCGCTATTTTTAATAATAATTAACTACTTAAAATACTTTTAGTTGTAATAAAAAAAACACTAAAGCAAAAAAATGCTAAAAAATTAATAATTGCAAAAACTAGAAATTTTACATATAAATCAAAAAACAAGTATAACTTAATTATAACTTTAACTTAAGCACTATTAACTTTTTAAGCTTTAAAAACTAACAAATTAATAAAAAATAAAACAATAATTTTAAATATAATATATAAAACAAAAAATAAAAAAATCTATCTTAAAAATAATATGCTATTTAATAGCACTGTTTTATTTAGATCTTATAAATAAAAAAAGCAAGCTTTAAAAAAAACAAGCTATTACTTAAAAAATCTTGCGCTATTTTAACAAAATAGCATTTATTAAAACATATATTTATGTTTTAGCATTACTTCTAAAAGCATTTAACTAACTACTAAATAACTAGCTGTTTTTTTAAAAAAGCTTTATATAACTAACTTTACTTAGCAAAAAGCAGCATTATTAACTAAAATATAATATTGCAGAAAAATAGCACTTTTTTAAAACTTTTCTAAAATAAAAAAAATATATAATAAGATTTTTTCTTTTTATAAAATTAAAACAGTTTTTTATAAAGCATAGCAAGTTTATAACATTTTAATCTTTAAATCTTTAAAAAACATTATTATAAAAGTTTTAAAAACTTAACTTAAGCATAATATTTTTAAAAAAACCTATAGTTTATATTACAACGTTTAATTTTTAGTGCAAAAAAAAAATAAAAAAGTTTAATTAATTAATTTAGCTATAAAAATAAACGTAGTTATTATATGTAATACTAATTTTTTTTAAAGCTATAATAAGTTCTTTAAAAAGTTCGCAATATATAAAATAATCTTTATAGTTAATTTATTCTTAAAATATAATTAAATACTATTTTTTATTTTTAGCTAAGCAATAACTGCTTTTTTTATACTAATAAGCTTTTTTTAAATAATTACTTTTTTATAAAAAGCAATAAATTTAGTAGCTTAATTTCTAAAAGTACTATTAAAAATTTTATATAATATATTACTAATAAAATATAAACTTTTCTTTAATAATATAATAGTTAAAAAACTTACTACTAAGTATAATAATTATAAAATTGCTTTAAAAATTAAGTAGTTTATATTAAAACATTTTAAAAATTTTAATGCTACACTGCTTAATTTTAAGCTAGCTAAAATTATAGCTAGTATATTTAAAAGCAAATAAACAAAATAAACAACTAAAATAATTAGCTATATATATAGCACTAATAGCAAAAGCTTAATAAAAGCAAAAGTAATAAAAATTCTTAAGTAAAAAACTTATAAAAACATTATAAAAGTATAGTTTTTTTTAAAAATAACAATATATTACTAAATATAAATATAAAAGTATACTATAATTGCAAAACTATTAATAGTTTTATTATAAAAAAATAAGCTGTTTTGCTTTAAAAAACTGCAGAAAAAAGCTATAAAAAAGCTTTAAAAAGCTATTATAATAGCTTTTATTTTTATTACTTTTAATTATATAAAAAAACCCATTTAGCTAAAAATAAATGCTTTTAAAACTAGCTAAAGCGCTATTTTATGCTAAAAAGTTAATAAAGCTATTAAACTAGCAAAATATAAATCTAAAACATAAAAAAGCCCTAAAAAAAAATATAATGCTATAAAGCTAAAAAAGCTTATTATTATTAAAACTTTTTAAAAGTTGCAAAACTATTTTTATAAAATTACGTTTTATTTAAAAACTAATGCAAAAGTTTTTATAATACAGCTAAATAATAAATTTTTAGCATTACTAAATGCTTAATTAACAAAATAAATAACATATATAAAAACTTTTAATTTTATATTTTACTATATACTAAAAAAAAAACATATAGCTATTAATAAGCTTTTTAAAAAACTTTTTAAGCTATTAAATAAGTTAAATAATCATTAAAAAAAAAATATAAAAAATTTTATTAATTTCTAACTATATATAATAGCTATTATTATTACGTATAAAAAATTAAATAATTAACTAGTTAAAAGCTTAATATACTAAAAAATAAAACTTTTACTATATTTAAAAAAAAATTAAAGCAAAAAAAGCAAGCAAATTATTAAATATTTTATTTTTAAGCAAGTTCCAAAAAAACTTACAATAAAAAAAAAGCAAAATTACTTCAAAAAAAAAGCCCTTAAATTTTTCGTTAATAAGTTCATTTTTTAAAAAAAAGCAAAGTTTAAAAAAATGCTAAAAAAAGTTATTAATAACAAAAAAACCTAAAAAGCTTTCATTAAAAAAAACTATAAAAAAATAACCTATAAAAACCAAATATTTATAACTTAATAAATAACTTAAAAATATTACTAAAAAAGCTTTTATTAAAATATTTATATTACAATCGCTAGTTGCCCTAATTGCTAAAAATCTACAAATAGCAAAAAAACTAAAAAATACTATTTTAATTATTCTTTAGATCTTTTAATTTTTTAAGTTATAAATATGCAAACTATGCTATTAAGCAATAAATTTAAAGCTATTATAAAAGCAAAATGCAAAATAATAACTTATTTAAAAACTAAACCTTTAAAACACGTAAATTCTTTAAAAATACTTAAATTTATTAAAGAAAAAATTGTGTTTTAGCACAAAGTTCCTATAAAAATCAAATGTAACAATAGCTCTAAATTTAAAAAAAAAATAAAAAACGCAATAAATACTTTAAGCTATAAAATAAACTATAGTTTAGCTTATTATTTTTAGGCTTAAAGCTTTATTAAAAAAAGCTATAAGCTAATAAAAAAAAGCTTTATATAAGTAATAAATAAAACTAGAAAAAATTAGCTAAAATATTTAAACTTAGTAATATAAGCAAATTGCACTTTTATGCGTTACTATAGCTGCAGCTTATATAAACTAATATATAAAAAAATGCTAATTTTGCTAGTAAAAAATATAATACTAACATAAAAAATAATTAAATAATAAAATGTTGCCTTTTATAAAGATTTTATTAAAGCTAAAGTTAAACAGCTAAAACGTTATAACTAAAATATTATAAAAGTTAAAGCAATTATAACTAAAAAAAAAAAATTAGCTATAAAAGCTAAATTTTAAAAAAACGCCTATAAAATTAAGCAACTACTTAAAAAAAGCTCTTTTGTTTTTTTTTATAATATTATGCTTTTAATAAATAAGTTTAACAATAAAAAGCTGCTATATAAATAAATTAGCTTTTATAAAGTTAAAAAAAATGTTAATTATAAATAATACTAATTAGTAAAACTAACTAGCAAAAAATTAAAAAAGTTATTTTTTTTTAAAAAATTAAAGCAATTTATATAAAATAACTAAAAGTACTAAAAACTAAAAAATTTTAACTTTAATATATAAACTACTAGTGCTATAGCTATTTACTAAAAACTAAACTAAAACAATAAAGCTTTTAATAATTAAAGCTATAGCAGTTAAGCTGCAAAAAATAAAAAAAATATAACAAGTTATAAAAGCTTTCTAAGTTTATAAAAGCTATAGTACAACTTTTAGCGCTTTAAATATTTTAAGTGCTAAAAAATATAATAGCTTACTTTATTTTTTTAGCTATTATACTATAAAGCGCTTTAAAAAATAATAACTAATAAAAGCTAAAACAATAGATTTTTTCTTTTTTACCTTTTGTTTTTTTACTAATTGTTTTGTTTTTTATTTTTACTAATTATATAAGTTTATATAATTAAGTTATAATACATAAAACTATTTTTTTTTGCTTAAAACTAAGCATATTTTTTATAGCTTTTTTTTTATTAGTTTTACATTTGTTAGTTTTATAGCAGCTAGTTTATTAGCACCTCTTTTATTATTACGCTAAAAATATAAGTTTTTATTTTATTTTAACGTTTTTTAAATAGCTAAATAGCTTAGTCTTAATATAAATTATTATTGCTTTTTTTTAAAAATGCATAAAAACAAAAAAAACAAAAATAAAAACTACTTATTAGTTTTAATTACTTAAGTTTATTTTATTGCACTAATGCTTACACATAAGTTTTTTTACTTTTGATTGCTTTATTACTTTTATTTAAAATTAAACAGCTTTTTTTGCTTTTAGTTCAAACTATTTAATACTTAATAAAAACCTTAAAACTACTAAAAAGCAAAAAACACTATTATTATACCTTAAAAAGTTATTAGTTTATACTTTATGCGTTTAAATTACTAATAATAACTTAAAGCTACTATTAAGCAATAATAAGCATTTAATAAAACAGCAAACATTTAAGCAAAGTTTAAAGCAAGTTTAGCAAAAATAAAACCTTGCTACAAAAAATTAAGCAAAATTATTTAATTATATAAAGCTAAAAAAATAAAAACTAAAAAAAAAACAAAAAAAAATTTAACAATTTAATATTAATAATTCTTATTTTATATATTCTTAATTTTTTTATTACAGAAGTTTTATATATTTGCTTTTATAAATATTATAACTTAACTTTTTATATAATAACTATTCTTTTTTTATTTATTACGCTTAAAAAAAAATTTACAAGCTATATAATAAAAAAAAATAATCGCAAATTATATTAAAAAAAACATTGCTATATAAACAAATCGTTTAATTTTCTTATTTTATTTTACTTTATATAACTTATTTAATTTATTTTTTTAGCTATTTTTTTAAATACTTAAGCGTTATGCTAATTTTTTAAATAATACTAAATTATTGCTTACTAATATTACTTTTAATAAGCTAAACAACAAAATTAGCTTAAAAAAAACGCTTTAATTTATGTTTTAATTTAGTTTTTTTTTTAGTTAAGCAAATAAAAATATTTTTAATTAAAACTATTTGTTCTTTAAAGTTCTTAAGCATAAAATCTTTTTTAACTGCTATAGTTATTATATTAGCTTTAAAATATTTAGCTACATTGCTTTTAAACTTATAAAATAAATAGTTTTATAACTAAATAATAAACGCGTAGTTAGTATACATACTAAACTTTTATTTTAAAATAATATAGCAAAAAAAAAAAAAATAAAGCTTTATATACTTTTTGCTTTTAGTTATTATTAATAACTGTTTGTAATGCTTATAAAGTATAATATTTTATATTTTAAATAGCTATATAAACATAGCTATAAGTTAACAAAAGTTATAAAAGATTTAATATATATATTTGCTTTAAAAACTGCTTTTAATTGCTTTTATATATAATAAGCAAAATTTTAAATGCTTTTGCTTTTTTATTTAATTAAAGCTAGCTTAAATATATTAATTTACATAACATATATAAAAAAAATTATAACTAACTTTTTATTAAATATACTTGCTGCTAGTATTACTACTAAAAATTTTGATTTATAAATAGCTTAATGCTTAATTATATAAAACAAAAAAAGTTAGCTAAATAAAAAAAACAAAATTTAAAAAAAAAAAAAGTACATATATTTTGCTATTTATTAGTAAACTTAACTTTTTAAATATTATAGGTATAACTATTTATTAGCTAAGCAATATTAATTTTTTAAATATTAGTTAACTGCTATAATACTTTTTAATTATTTAAAACTTTATTAATAACGCAAAAATTGTTTTTTAAATGTTTAGTTAAGCAAGCATTAATTATGCTACTTAAAAATAAAAACTTTATAATAAAAATATAATTTAAATGATCTAAAAATTTAAGCACTAAAAAAAAAAATTGCAAAAAAAATTTAAGCTTTAAAACTACTTAAAAAAAAACAGATTAAAAAAAAAAACAAGCTTTTTTTTTATACTTACTAAAGCTTAAATTATTTACTTTACTATTAGTAATAATAAATGTTTAAAAAAAATAAGTTATAAATATATTAAAAAAAAGTTAAAAAATAATTATTTAGCTAATTAAAACTACTTTACTTGCTTATTTTTTAATTAATATTAATACAAACATATAAAAAGTAATTATTATAAAAACATTTAGCAATTAATAATTTATTTTAGCAATAAAATAATTAATTAATAAATTAAAAATAATATAATAAGTTTATAAAAAAAAAGTATACTAATTTAAAAATATGTATTTTAGCTTTTTTTTTATTATATTTGCTTTATTAAACTTTTTATTTATATTTAACTTTGCTATTTTATTTACTTAATAAGTTTTAACTTTTTATATTTAGCATAAATGCTTTTAGCATTTATATTTAAAAAATTTTGCAATTATTAAAAAGTAATAACTTAAATTAGCAATTAAAAATATTAAACTATATAAAGCAAGTAGTATTAATATTAATACTTATATTTTATACTTTTTATACTATTTGTTTTTGCACTTTTAATTTATATTAAAATTTTTAATTTGCTTGCATTTTTTACTAAATTGCAAAATATAGCAAAAATATATATATGCTTAAATATTATTAAAAATTACTTTTATTATATATATATATTTTTAATTATTATATTTTTTATTTTTAAAAAAGTTATTAATACTATAAATTAACTAAAAATAAAAGCATTTTTTTTTAAAAGTTTTATAAAGCTAACACTTAATACTAAAGCATATAAACAATTAGCATAAAAAATAGCAAACTTTAAAAAAAAAGCAAAAAAAAAAAAAAATAAGCATATATATATAAACTTAACTGCTAATTATAAAAAGCTTTTCTTTAAAAACTAACAGCTTTTTAAGAATAGCTTTAAAAAAAAGCTAATAATTGTTAAAAATTTAAAGTACAAAAAATATTTAGCTTATTAGCTTTTTTTATAAATTAAAAAACCAAATATAAAAAATGTTTAGTTAAAAAACATACTGCTTTTTTTAGTTAATGTTTTTTTAAAGTTTGTTTTAAAGTTTTATTTTATATAAAAAAAAGTAACCTTTATAAAAAGTTTATTTTTTAAAAACCTAAAAAAAAGAAAAAAAGTAGTACTAAAAAAGTATTTTAGCTATATGTTTTCTAAAAAGAGCAAAACTTGCTAAAACTTATCTTTAAACTTAGTTTAACAAATATAAAAAAAAGCAATATACTTAATACACAAAAAGTATTATAATAAAAAAGCGTTAAAATATTAGTAGTTTATACTACATATAATTTTAATAGGAATTTTTTATACTTTTAACTTGTTGCTTAATAAAAAAGCGCTTAATTTTCAAAAAAAAGCTCTTATAGTATATTCTACTATATAAAACCGCTTAATAAACGTAAATAAAACGCTACTTTATATGCTTAAACTAAAACCTAAATATTTAAAAATATTTTTATAAGCTATAAACTAAATATTAAAATTTATAGCTATAAAAAGTTTTATAATATTAATATAATATTTATTTAAAATTAAAAAATACTATAAAAATAACAATTTCTGCTTTAATAAGTTTAATGTTACATTTATAAAAAATTTAATAGTTTTAGTAATAAAGCTAAAACTACATAAAAAATAAAAACCTACAGTATAAAAACTAAATATTTAATAGTTATTATTTATAAAATCTTTAAAAAAACCGCTATTAAAGAAAGCTTTAAACAATTATTAAAAAAATAATAATATAAAACATTTTAATAAACTAAAGCTTTATAATAAATAAAAGCTAGCTTATTGTTTTTTGCTAAGTAAAGTTTTAAAAATAATATATAAAAATAATAAAAAGCAATAGCTAAAAATTTTTCTTTTAGAATAATAAATAACTGCTAAAAAAACCTACTAATATAAACAAAAGTATTTAAATTATTAAAAAAAGCTTACTATTTATAGCTACTACAAAAACTTTTATAAAGTAAACATTATAAAATAAAAAATTAAAGCTATTTATATTACAAATATTTTTATAAAGCTAAACGCTAAAAAATAGTTAAATAAACGCAAAATAAAAGCTTTACTAAATATATTGCTTTAGCTATATATAAATAAAAAAGCTAAAGCTTTAAAAATAAATATTAAACTTAAGTATAGCTAGTTTATAAAAAATCTTTTTATAAACTAATAAAACATAAAATAAGCTATAATAATTGTTATAACTTCTTAAATAAAATATCTTATAATAAAATATTGCTTAAATAATTATTAAATTACTATTTTTATTAATACTGTTTTAAAAGTAATATATATTTTAAACTTTAAACATACTATTAATAAAAATAACAAACAAGTTTTTTAAAAATTATAAAAATATTAAATAATAAAGCACTTTAATATAAAGGTTATATTAAGCTATTTTATATTTTTTTGCTTTTGCTAATGCAATAACTATATATATAAGTTTATTAAAGCTTTATATTTATATTATATGTTTTATAACTTAATAAGCTAATATTTAAAAAAAAGTATTAATAATTAAAAAAGTTATAAATAGCTTATTTAATTTTTAAAAACAAACCTTAAAAAGTATTTTAGTTTTAAGTTGTAAAAAAATCTATATTTATTACTTTTAATAAGCATTAAGCTTTATTATTTCTTAAAAGAACTAAAAGCAACTTTTTTTAAATTTAATAAGTTAGCTTTTTTATTATTAAGCGCTAAAAATACACAAAGTAAAAAAAAAACGCTAAAAAAAAAACTAAAAGTTAATTGTTTTGTTTTTTTAGTGCTTTTTATTTTAAAGCGCAAAAAAAGTTTTTAGCAAAAAAAACTAATAATTATACTAAAAAAGTTATATTATAAGCAATATAAAAACGTTTTAATAGTACAAAGTTATTTTGCTATAAAAACTTTTATAAATATTTTTTTTTTTAAATATAATAAACTAAGTATAAAACCTAGCTAAGCTTAATAGTTCAAAAAAAAAAAAATATAAACTTTTTATAAATACTTTTACAAAAAAAACGCTAAACATTTCTAAAAGCTTTTGCTTATATATTTAAATATATAAAAAAGCTAAAACTAGTTTTAATAAAGCTATAATGCTTTTATAAGTGCTAAAGCTTAAGCTACTTTTAAATATAGCAAAAAAAATAAAAAAAAACTTATAAAACTAAATAAGCAAAAAAAAATAATATTAACCCTATTTAAAAAACGCTAATAAAAATAAAGAACTATATAATTATAAGTATTAAAATAAACTAAAAGCAGCTATATTTTAATAAAAAAAAATTAAAGTAAAATAAAGTAGCTAAATAAACTAACTAGCTAGTTAAAATAAGTTTAAGCTAAGTTATATAATAAAAATAAAAATATAAATATTACGCTAAATTTTAAAGTATAAATTTAATAAACACGCAAAAAAAAATAGAAATTAGCTATAGTTGCTTTATTTATATTATTAAATAGCTTTTTAATTAATTGTTTAATTTTCTAATTTATATATAGCTTAATTGCTTAAATGCATAAGTTATAACTTATTTTCTTGTAATTAAAGTAGTATAGTAAATCTTGCGCAATTGCACTGCTTTATTTTAATATGGTATTTTTAAGCTTAAATAAATTACTTAAAAACATTTTATTAATTTGCTTTATAACCTCTTGTTTAATTAAAAGATTACGTTTATAACTATTAATAAGCTTTATATAATTTATTAATAAAAAGATTTCTAAATTATATACCTTAATATATATTATATAAAAGCGTTAGTTTTATAAAATATATTATAGTTTAGCTATACTGCTATATTAAGCTTAAACGCTTAAAAGTTTATATTGCTTAAAGCTAGATTTTAACAGTAAAATATTCGTTTAAAAAAACTGCAATTTGTTTGTGCTTTAGTTAATTAGCTTAATATATCTTTTATTGTTTATTTTATAAAAAAAGGTACTATTATAAAAAATTACTAGCAATTAAGTTTTTTAATTAATAAAACATAGCATAATATAGCATACTTAATTCTTAAAACTATTGTTTTTATAAATAGCAAAAAAAAGCTTATTATTATGTACTATTTTTTAATAATATAGCTTTAAAAATTAAAGTTTACTTTAATTAAAGTAAAGCGCTTTATTTAAAAATATAATATAAATATATGTTTTAATAACTAATAGCAGTTATATAACAAGTTTATAAAGCTAGACTTTTTTTATTAAATTATGTTTATTATTATAGCTTTTAAAATAAAAATAAATATTTGTAATATAATGCATATTGTTTAGTTTAGCTTTATTGCTTTTAAAAACCTTTTAAACCTGTTATAAAGGTTTAACTAAGCTATTTAAAATAGTATAACATAAAGAATAGCATTTTTTTTTGCTTTTTACTAGTATTTCGATTTATTAAAAGCACAAAAAGTTAAGCTTTTTAAACTAAAGCATAAAAAAAAACTACTAAAAAACAATTAAAATAATTTGCGCTTTATAATAAACATAAACAATAGTACGTTAAAAAGCTTAATGTTTAATTATATATAGTTTGCATTATTAAATTACTAATTAATTACAACTAATAAGCTTAAAAATAAAAATAGTTTAATAGTTAATTTTAAACTAAAATAGTTTAAGCTAATTAAGCTTGCTAAATAAACTAAAGCTAAACTAAAGTTTAAAAATAAGCTATAAGCTATTTAACTAAGTATTGAAATAAAGCAGTGCAATTGCGCAAGATCTACTATACTATTCTAATTGCAAAAAGATAAGTTATAACTTATGCATTTAAGCAATTAAGCTATATATAAATTAAAGAATTAAACAATTAATTAAAAAGCTATTTAATAATATAAATAAAGTAACTATAGCTAATTTTCATTTTTTTTTGCGTATTTGTTAAGTTTATACTTTAAAATTTAGCGCAATATTTATACTTTTATTTTTACTATATAACTTAGCTTAAACTTATTTTAACTAGCTAGTTAGCTTATTTAGCTACTTTACTTTATTTTAATCTTTTTTTATTAAAATATAGCTGCTTTTAGTTTATTTTAATACTTATAATTATATAGTTTTTTATTTTTATTAGTATTTTTTAAACAGGGTTAATATTATTTTTTTTTGTTTATTTAGTTCTATAAGTTTTTTTTTATTTTTTTTGCTACGTTTAAAAATAGCTTAAGCTTTAGTGCTTATAAAAGCATTATAGCTTCGTTAAAACTAGTTTTAGCTTTTTTACGTATTTAAATATATAAGCAGAAATTTTTAGAAATGTTTAGCGTTTTTTTTATAAAAGTGCTTATAAAAAGTTTATACTTTTTTTTTTTTAAACTATTAAGCTTAACTAAGTTTTATATTTAGTTTATTATATTTAAAAAAGAAAATATTTGCAAAAGTTTTTATAGCAAAATAATTTTATACTGCTAAAACGTTTTTATATTACTTATAATATAACTTTTTTAGTATAATCGTTAGTTTTTTTTGCTAAGAACTTTTTTTGCGCTTTAAAGTAAAAAGCACTAAAAAAATAAAACAATTAACTTTTAGTTTTTTTTTTAGCGTTTTTTTTTTACTTTATATATTTTTAACGCTTAATAGTAAAAAAGCTAACTTATTAAATCTAAAGAAAGTTACTTTTAGTTTTTTTAAGAAATAATAAAACTTAGCGCTTATTAAAAATAATAAACGTAGATTTTCTTGCAATTTAAAGCTAAAGTGCTTTTTAAGGTTTGCTTTTAAAAATTAAATAAGCTATTTATAACTTTTTTAATTATTAACACTTTTTTTTAAATATTAGCTTATTAAGTTATAAAACACGTAATATAAATATAAAGCTTTAATAAACTTGCATATATAGTTATTACGTTAATAAAAGCAAAAAAGTATAAAATAGCTTAATATAACTTTTATATTAAAGTGCTTTATTGTTTAATACTTTTATAATTTTTAAAAAACTTATTTGTTATTTTTATTAGTAGTATATTTAAAGTTTAAAATATATACTACTTTTAAAATAGTATTAATAAAAATAGTAATTTAATAATTGTTTAAGCAATATTTTATTATAAAATATTTTATTTAAAAGGTTATAGCAATTATTACAGTTTATTTTATGTTTTGCTAGTTTATAAAAAGATTTTTTATAAACTAGCTATATTTAAGTTTAATATTTATTTTTAAAGCTTTAGCTTTTTTATTTATATATAACTAAAGCAATATGTTTAATAAAGCTTTTATTTTATGCTTATTTAGCTATTTTTTAACGTTTAGCTTTATAAAGATATTTATAATATAAATAGCTTTAATTTTTTATTTTGTAATATTTACTTTATAAAAGTTTTTGTAGTAGCTATAAATAGCAAGCTTTTTTTAATAATTTAAATATTTTTATTTATACTAATAAGTTTTTTTAACAGTTATTTATTGTTCTAAAAAAAAAGTTTTTAATTATTGCTTTTTATTATTTTTATATATTGTTTTTAGAACTTTATTTAGTAAAAAACAATAAGCTAGCTTTTATTTATTATAAAGCTTTAATTTATTAAAATGTTTTATATTATTATTTTTTTAATAATTATTTAAAGTTTTTTTTAATAGCGGTTTTTTTAAAGATTTTATAAATAATAACTGCTAAATATTTAGTTTTTATACTGCAGGTTTTTATTTTTTATGTAGTTTTAGCTTTATTACTAAAACTATTAGATTTTTTACAAACATAACGTTAGATTTATTAAAGCAAAAATTATTATTTTTGCAGTGTTTTTTAATTTTAAATAAGTACTGTATTAATATTATAAAATTTTTTATAGCTATAAATCTTAATATTTAGTTTATAACTTATAAAAATACCTTTAAATATTTAGTTTTTAGTTTAAACATATAAAATAACATTTTATTTGCGTTTATTAAGCAGTTTTATGTAATAAAGTATGCTATAAAAGCTTTTTTTTAAAAATTAAGCGCTTTTTTACTAAACAATAAATTAAAAGTATAAAAAACTTCTATTAAAATTACATATAATATAAACTACTAATATTTTAATGCTTTTTTATTATAATACTTTTTATGTATTAAATATATTGCTTTTTTTTATATTTATTAAACTAAGTTTAAAAATAAGTTCTAGTAAGTTTTACTATTTTTAAAAAACATATAGCTAAAGTGCTTTTTTAGTACTACTTTTTTTCTTTTTTTTAGGTTTTTAAAAAACAAACTTTTTATAAAGGTTATTTTTTTTTATATAAAATAAAACTTTAAAATAAACTTTAAAAAAACATTAACTAAAAAAAGCAGTATGTTTTCTAGCTAAATATTTTTTATATTTAGTTTTTTAATTTATAGAAAAAGCTAGCAAGCTAAATATTTTTTGTATTTTAAATTTTTAATAATTACTGGCTTTTTTTTAAAGCTGTTCTTAAAAAGCTATTAGTTTTTAAAAAAAAGCTCCTTATAATTAGCAATTAAGTTTATATATATATGCTTATTTTTTTTCTTTTTTGCTTTTTTTTTAAAGTTTGCTATTTTTTATGCTAGTTGCTTATATATTTTAGTATTAAGTATTAGCTTTGCAAAACTTTCAAAAAAAAATACTTTTATTTTTAGTTAATTTGCAGTACTAATAACTTTTTTAAAAATAAAAAATATAATAATTAAAAGCGTATACGTATAATAAAAGCAATTTTTAATAATATTTAAGCATATATATATTTTTGCTATGTTTTGCAATCTAGTAAAAAATGCAAGCAAGTTAAAAATTTTAATGTAAGTTAAAAGTACAAAAGTAAATAATATAAAAAGTATAAAATATAAGTATTAATATTAATATTGCTTGCTTTATGCAGTTTAATATTTTTAATTGTTAATTTAAGTTATTATTTTTTAATAATTATAAAATTTTCTAAATATAAATGCTAAAAGCATTTATGCTAAATATAAGAAATTAAAACTTATTAAGTAAATAAAATAGCAAAATTAAGTATAAATAAAAAGTTTAATAAAGCAAATATAATAAAAAAAAAGCTAAAATATATATTTTTAAACTAGTGCACTTTTTTTTTATAAACTTATTATACTATTTTTAATTTATTAATTAATTATTTTATTGCTAAAATAAATTATTAATTGTTAAATGCCCTTATAATAATTATTTTTTATATATTTATACTAGTATTAATTAAAAAATAAGCAAATAAAGTAGTTTTAATTAGCTAAGTAGTTATTTTTTAATTTTTTTTTAATATATTTATAACTTACTTTTTTTAAACATTTATTGCTATTAATAGCAAAGTAAATAACTTAAGCTTTAGTAAGTATAAAAAAAAAGCTTGTTTTTTTTTTTAATCTGTTTTTTTTTAAATAGTTTTAAAGCTTAGATTTTTTTTACAATCTTTTTTCTTAATGCTTAAGTTTTTAAATTATTTAAATTACGTTTTTATTATAAAGTTTTTGTTTTTAAGTAGTATAATTAATGTTTGCTTAACTAAGCACTTAAAAAACAATTTTTGCGTTATTAATAAAGTTTTAAATAATTAAAAAGCATTATAGCAGTTAACTAATATTTAAAAAATTAATACTACTTAGCTAATAAATAGTTGTACTTATAATATTCGAAAAGTTAAGTTTACTAACAAATAGCAAAATATACGTGCTTTTTTTTTTTTTAGATTTTGTTTTTTTTATTTAGCTAACTTTTTTTGTTTTATATAACTAAGCATTAAGCTATTTATAAATTAAAATTTTCAGTAGTAATATTAGCAGTAAATATATTTAATAAAAAGTTAATTATAATTTTTTTTATATATATTATGTAAATTAATATATTTAAGCTAGCTTTAGCTAAGTAAAAAAGCAAAAGCATTTAAAATTTTGCTTATTATATATAAAAATAACTAAAAGCAGTTTTTAAAACAAATATATATATTAGATTTTTTATAACTTTTGTTAATTTATAGCTATATTTATATAGCTATTTAAAATATAAAATGCTGTACTTTGTAAGTATTGCAAATAGTTACTAATAATAGCTAAAAGCAAAAAGTATATAAAGCTTTATTTTTTTTTTTTTTGCTACACTATTTTAAAATAAAAGTTTAGTACGTATATTAACTATGCGTTTATTATTTAATTATAAAACTGTTTATTTTATAAGTTTAAAAGCAATATAGCTAAATATTTTAGAGCTAATATAGTAATTATAGCAGTTAAAAAAAATTTTATGCTTAAAAACTTTAAAAAATAAATAGTTTTAACTAGAAATACTTTTGTTTGTTTAACTAAAAAAAGAACTAAATTAAAACGCAAGTTAAAGCATTTTTTTTAAGCTAATTTTGTTGCTTAGCTTATTAAAAGTAATATTAATAAACAATAATTTAGTATTGTTTAAAAAATTAGCATAACGCTTAAATATTTAAAAAAATAGCTAAAGAAATAAATTAAATAAGTTATATAAAGTAAAATAAAATAAGAAAATTAAACGATCTGCTTATATAGCAATATTTTTTTTAATATAATTTGCAATTATTTTTTTTTATTGCATAGCTTATAAATTCTTTTTTAAGCGTAATAAATAAAAAAAAAATAATTATTATATAAAAAGTTAAGTTGCAATATTTATAAAAGCAAATATATAAAACTTTTGCAACAAAAAAATTAAAAATATATAAAATAAAAATTATTAATACTAAATTGTTAAATTTTTTTTTGTTTTTTTTTTAGTTTTTATTTTTTTAGCTTTATATAATTAAATAATTTTGCTTAATCTTTTGTAGTAAGGTTTTATTTTTGCTAAGCTTGCTTTAAACTTTGCTTAAATGTTTGCTGTTTTATTAAATGCTTATTATTGCTTAATAGTAGCTTTAGGTTATTATTAGTAGTTTAAATGCGTAAAATATAAACTAGTAATTTTTTAAAGTGTAATAATAGTGTTTTTTGCTTTTTAGCAGTTTTAAAGTTTTTATTAAGTATTAAATAGTTTAAACTAAAAGTAAAAAAAGCTGTTTAGTTTTAAATAAAAGTAATAAAGCAATTAAAAGTAAAAAGACTTATATGTAAGCGTTAATGCAATAAAATAAACTTAAGTAGTTAAAATTAATAAGCAGTTTTTATTTCTGTTTTTTTTGTTTTTATATATTTTTAAAAAAAAGCAATAATAATTTATATTAAAACTAAGCTGTTTAATTATCCAAAAAACGTTAAAATAAAATAAAAACTTATGTTTTTAGCGTAATAGTAAAAAAAGTATTAATAAACTAGCTACTATAAAACTAATAAATATAAAACTAATAAAAAAAAAGCTATAAAAAATGTGCTTAGTTTTAAGCAAGAAAAAATAGTTTCGTGCATTATAACTTAATTATATAAACTTATATAATTAGTAAAAATAAAAAACAAAACAATTAATAAAAAAACAAAAAATAAAAAAAAAAAAATCTGTTGTTTTAGCTTTTATTAGTTATTATTTTTTAAAGCGCTTTATAGTATAGTAGCTAAAAGAATAAAGTAAGCTATTATATTTTTTAGCACTTAAAATATTTAAAGCGTTAAAAGTTATCCTATAGCTTTTATAAACTTAAAAAGCTTTTATAACTTATTATATTTTTTTTATTTTTTGCAGCTTAACTGCTATAGCTTTAATTATTAAAGGCTTTATTATTTTAGTTTAGTCTTTAATAAATAGCTATAATACTAGTAGTTTATATATTAAAGTTAAAATCTTTTAGTTTTTAGTACTTTTGGTTATTTTATATAAATTGCTTTAATTTTTTAAAAAGAAATAACTTTTTTAATTTTTTGCTAGTTAGTTCTGCTAATTAGTATTACTTATAATTAATATTTTTTTTAACTTTATAAAAGCTAATTTATTTATATAATAGCTTTTTGTTGTTAAACTTATTTATTAAAAGCATAGTATTATAAAAAAGAACAAAAAAGCTTTTTTTAAGTAGTTGCTTAATTTTATAAGCGTTTTTTTAAGATTTAACTTTTATAGCTAATCTTTTTTTTTTAGTTATAATTACTTTAACTTTTATAATATTTTAGTTATAGTATTTTAGCTACTTAACTTTAGCTTTAATAAAATTTTTATAGAAAGCAATATTTTATTACTTAATTATTTTTTATGTTAGTATTACATTTTTTACTAGCAAAATTAGCATTTTTTTATATATTAGCTTATATAAGCTGCAGCTATAATAGCGCATAAAAGTATAATTTGCTTATATTACTAAGTTTAAATATTTTAGCTAATTTTTTTTAGTTTTATTTATTATTTATATAAAGCTTTTTTTTATTAGCTTATAGCTTTTTTTAATAAAGCTTTAAGCTTAAAAATAGTAAGCTAAACTATAGTTTATTTTATAGCTTAAAGTATTTATTGCGTTTTTTATTTCTTTTTTAAATTTAAAGCTATTATTATACTTAATTTTTATAAAAACTTTATACTAAAATACGATTTTTTTTTTAATAAATTTAAGTATTCTTAAAAAATTTACGTGTTTTAAAAATTTAGCTTTTAAGTAAGTTATTATTTTATATTTTGCTTTTATAATAGCTTTAAATTTGTTACTTAATAGCATAGTTTATATATTTATAACTTAAAAAACTAAAAAATCCAAAAGGTAATTAAAACAGTATTTTTTAGTTTTTTTGTTATTTGTAGATTTTTAGCAATTAAAACAACTAGCAATTATAATATAAACATTTTAATAAAAGCCCTTTTAATAATATTTTTAAATTATTTATTAAGTTATAAATATTTAGCTTTTATAAGTTATTTTTTTATAGTTTTTTTTAATAAAAGCTTTTTAGGTTTTCTTGTTATTAATAATCTTTTTTAGCATTTTTTTAAACTTCGCTTTTTTTTAAAAAATAAACTTATTAACGAAAAATTTAAAAGCTTTTTTTTTAAAGTAACTTTGCTTTTTTTTTGTTATAAGTTCTTTTAAAACTTGCTTAAAAACAAAATACTTAGCAATTTGCTTACTTTTTTTGCTTTAATTTTTTTTTAAGTATAGCAAAGGTTTTGTTTTTTAGTATACTAAGCTTTTAACTAGTTAATTGCTTAATTTTTTATATGCAATAATAATAGTTATTATATATAGTTAAAAATTAATAAAATTTTTTATATTTTTTTTTTAATAATTATTTAATTTATTTAATAGCTTAAAAAGTTTTCTAGAAAGCTTATTAATAGCTATATGTTTTTTTTTTAGCACATAATAAAATATAAAATCAAAAGTTTTTATATATGCTATTTATTTTATTAATTAAGCATTTAGCAATGCTAAAAATTCATTATTTAGCTATACTATAAAAACTTTTGCATTAGTTTTTAAATAAAACATAATTTTATAAAAATAATTTTGTAACTTTTAAAAAGTTTTAATAATAGCAAGCTTTTTTAGCTTTATAGCATTATATTTTTTTTTAAAGCTTTTTTATGTTTTAAACTTATATTTTACTAGTTTAATAGCTTTATTAATTTTTTAGCATAAAATAGCGCTTTAGCTAGTTCTAAAAGCATTTACTTTTAGTTAAATAAGTTCTTTTATATAATTAAAAGTAATAAAAATAAAAGCTGTTATAATAGCTTTTTAAAGCTTTTTTATAGCTTTTTTTTGCGGTTTTTTAAAGCAAAACAGTTTATTTTTTCGTAATAAAACTATTAATGGTTTTGCAATTATAGCATACTTTTATATTTATATTTAGTAGTATACTATTATTTCTAAAAAAAACTGTACTTCTGTAATATTTTTGCAAGTTTTTTATTTAAGAATTTTTATTACTTTTGCTTTTATTAAGCTTTTATTATTAGTGCTACATATATAGCTAACTATTTTAGTTGTTCGTTTTGCTTATTTGCTTTTAAATATGCTAGCTATAATTTTAGCTAGCTTAAAATTAAGCAGCATAACATTAAAATTTTTAAGATGCTTTAATATAAACTGCTTAATTTTTAAGGCAACTTTATAATTATTATATTTAGTAATAAGTTTTTTAACTACTATATTATTAAAAAAAAGTTTGCATTTTATTGGTAATATGTTATATAAAACTTTTAATAGTACTTTTAAAAATTAGGCTACTAAATTTGTTGCTTTTTATAAAAAAGTAGTTATTTAAAAAAAGCTTATTAGTATAAAAAAAGCAGTTATTACTTAATTAAAAATAAAAAGTAATATTTAATTGTATTTTAAAAATAAATTAACTACGGAAATTATTTTATATATTGCGAACTTTTTAAAGAACTTATTATAGCTTTAAAAAAAATTAGCATTATATATAATAATTGCGTTTATTTTTATAGCTAAATTAATTAATTAAACTTTTTTACTTTTTTTTTGCACTAAAAACTAAGCGTTGCAATATAAACTATAAGCTTTTTTAAAGACGCTATGCTTAAGTTAAGTTTTTAAAACCTTTATAGTAATGTTTTTTAAAGGTTTAAAAATTAAAATGCTATAAACTTGCTATACTTTATAAAAAACTGTTTTAATCTTATAAAAAGGAAAGATCTTATTATGTATTTTTTTTATTTTAAAAAAGTCTTAAAAAAGTGCTATTTTTTTGTAATATTATATTTTAGTTAATAATATTGCTTTTTGCTAAGTAACGTTAATTATATAAAGCTTTTTTAAAAAAACAGCTAGTTATTTAATAGTTAATTAAGTGCTTTTAAAAATAATGCTAAAACATAAATATATGTTTTAATAAATGCTATTTTATTAAAATAGCGCAAGATTTTTTAAGTAATAGCTTGTTTTTTTTAAAGCTTGCTTTTTTTACTTATAAAATCTAAATAAAATAGTACTATTAAATAGCATATTATCTTTAAAATAAATCTTTTTATTTTTTGTTTTATATATTATATTTAAAATTATTGTTTTACTTTTTATTAATTTATTAGTTTTTAAAGCTTAAAAAGTTAATAATATTTAAGTTAAAATTATAATTAAGTTATATTTGCTTTTTAATTTATATGCAGAATTTTTAGTTTTTATAATTGTTAATTTTTTAGCATTTTTTTGCTTTAGCGTTTTTTTTATTACAACTAAAAATATTTTAAGTAGTTAATTATTATTAAAAATAGCGCGGACTTTTTTATTGTTTTATATTTTTAAATTCTTAAAAAATTTAATATTTTATATAAAAAAAATTAAAAAAGCTACTAACGTTATATTATTATATAGGTTTTAATTTTTTTAAAAGCTTATATTTGTATATTTTTTTAAACTATGTTTTTTTAATTTTTTTTTTGCTTTTTTTTGCTAATTGTTAGATTTTCTATTTAAAGTCTAATATTTTTATGCTTTTTGTAGCTTATTTGCTAAGCTAGTAGTTTAGCAAATATACATTAGTTTTTTAATTGCTAACGTTTTTAAGCTTTTAAACTTAGTTTTTTAATATGTTTTATTACTAGTATAATAATCTAGCTTGTTTTAAATATTATATTAGCTATTATATAAAGGCTTTAAAAATATAAACTTATTTAAGACTTTATAATAAAGTTTATTTTTAGCAATAAAAAGTAAATAGCTTGTTTTTTGCTAACTATATATAGTAAAAAAAGCAGCAATTTTTTATTTATTTAAATAGTAGTTTTTAAGCATTTTATATATTTAATTAAATTGCTAGTTTAGTTAAATTTTTTTTAAGTTATATTTATATTTTTAGTAATAAAGCTGTTTTTATTAATAAATAAGTTTATAATAATGCTAAACTGCGCTTTAGAATTAATAATTCTAGTAATATTTTTTTTGTAAATTTTGTTTTTTATTTTTATAGTAAGCTTTAAGTAAAACTATATATATTTTTTTAGCTTTATAACGCTTAAAAATATAGCTAAAATATTCCGCAATTTTAGCAGTAAAGCTAACATAAAGCATAAATTTAAAAAGCTTAAGTATTTTTAATTAAAATAATTTATTAAGCTTAAGTTTTCTTTATTATAAAATTTATACTTTAATGTTTTTTTAAATAAGTTTAAGCTGCTACTGCTAGTATAATTGTTATACTTTTTATAAATTCTTATTTTAAAAGGGTTAAAAGTTTAATTAGCGCTTTTTAAAATTATTAATGCTAGCTATATTAGCTTTTTAAGCTTTTTTTTTTTTTTTAGCATTATTAGCATAAAATTAGCATAAAGCTAAAGTTTAGTTAAAAATACTATTTTTTTTAAAGGTAGCATAAGTATAACAATTAATAACTTTTGCTTTTTTAAGTTATTTCTAAATAACAAATATATAGTATTATATTAGTTTAAAATCTTAAAAAGCATTTTATTAAACTTTAGCTTGTTTTTTAATGTTTAAAAATTTAAAGCAATATAAGCAAAAAATAATATTACTTAATTATTTTATTAGTTTTAATTGCAAAAAACTTTTATTATTTTATAGCGTTGCTTATTTAAAAAAGCAGCTATAAAGCTAAGTTAAAGCATATAAGTATATATAATAAAACTATTATATTTTATTTTTTTATTTATTTATGCTACTAAATAGTTTAATAAAAAGCTAGTTTTATAAGTATTACTTAGCAATTTATGTTTATTAAGCTAACTAGCTAATTATAATACTAGCTAAGAACTTTTTTATGCTTTTTTAACTGCTAGCTATTAGGATTTTGTGTTATTTTTTAAAGAGTTTACGCTTTTATAAAAAAAAGTATTCTTTATGTTTATTTAAGTTAAGATTTTTTGCAATAAAGTTTTTAATTAAGCTTTATATTTTAACTTATTGCTTTTTTTTTTAAAATAAGTTATAGCATGTTTAATTTAATTTGCTAACTTAAACTTTTGCTAAAGTTATTTAAAAGTAATAATATTGTTTTTAGCATTAGCTTAAGCATTTTTGCTGCTTTAAAATATAATTTAGCTTTTATTTAAGCAATTGTTTAAATAAAAACATTAAAGTACTTCGGAACTTTTAATATAAAGTTTTTAAAAATAATATTTGTTTTTTTGTTTAAGAAGTCTTTAGACTTTTTAGCTTATATTTTTTTAAATTTTAAGCTTTTTTTTGTAAGTTTTGCTTTTTAAATTTTTTAAAGCTTTTAACAATTAAAACTTTTTAGTTCTAATAAAGTATTTTACTTATAAAAATTGTTGTTTATTTATATATTTTTAGTATTAAGCTAAATAAAAAACTTATTATTATTTAAATAAATTTTTTTGATTGTTTAACTTATAAAAGGCTTTTTTTTTTGTTTTTTAGGTTTTTTTTTATTTTTTGTTTAGTAAAAAGTAGCTTTTTTAATTAAAAGCTTATAACAATTAGCTTAAAACATATTTATGCTAATTTTTTTGCTTAATATATAGCTTTGCAAAACTTTAGTGCTGTTTATATTATAAGAAGTACTTCATATAAAGTTTTAATTAGTTGCAATAAAGCTATTATTTAGCTTGCTATTTATTAAGTTGTTTTTTTTAATATTATAAGCTTTTGCTAGTTTTATTTTATAAGGCGTACTAATTTAATTATTAGTTTTTTTATTTAAAAATTAGTTTAGCTGCTTATTATTTAGCTAGTAAAGTTTTTTTTTTTTTTAACTTTTTTGTTTGCTTTTTATTTTAGCATTTAAATCTTTATTATTTAAAATAAGGTTTTTTTTTTGCAATTAATAATAAGCTTTTTGCTTAAGCAGTTTATTATTGCTTAAAACAAAGTTATATATTTATTTTATTGCAGCATTAAGAATTTTTCTTTTATTTTTGTTAATTTTTATAACTTTAAAGAAAACCTTTATATATTTAAAGCTTACAAAAAATTTTAGCTTTTTTAAGCACTATTTAAAGTTTTAATATATAATGTTTTCCTTTTTTAATTTGTAAGCAAAGCTATATTTATAAACGTAATAATTGTTTATGCTACATTTTTAACAAATAGTTTTTTTTGCTAAATAAAGATTGTTTAACTTTATTTATTATAAGAAATTAAACAATTGTTTGCTTTGTTTTTGTTTTTTAAAGTTATATTTATTTCTTTATAAATATTTAAAAGTTATAGCATTAATGCTAAACATTTGTTTTTTTAATAAGTTTATGTTAATTTTATAATACTGCAGTGCTTATAGTTTTTAATTAACTAGCTAAATATATTAATGTTATAGTTTTTTTAGCATTTCTTTTAGTTTTTTTTTTATAATTGCTGCATTTTTTTGTTTTAATTTTAACTGCTATATTTGCTTAGTAATATTATTTATGTTTTAGTTATAAGCAAAGTGTTAAGCTAATTTTACTTGCTATTCTTTAATAATAACTGTTTTAGCAGCTAATATAATTATATTAACAGCTAGCTTAATAGCATTAATAGTAATATATAAAGGCTTATTAAAATTATAATTATATAAATAATTAACTTTTTTTTATGTTTTGCGTGCTTTTTTTGTTTTTTTAAAGTAAAAATTTAGCTTAAACTCTTTATTAATTTAGTTGTTTAATGTTTTATAAAAGTTTTTATAAAATATCTTATTTAAGTTATTATATAACTTTTTAGAAGATTTTATTATTTTATTAATAGTATTTTAATTTAGCCCTTTAAGCAAACCTTAAGTAAATTAAAAATTAAAGTAGTAATTTTTTTAAGCTTTAATATTTTTAGTATATATTTAATGCTAAAAAAAGTAAGTTTTAAAATTAGTAAAGTATATAGCTTTTAAGCAAGCTTTAAAATCTTATAATATAGCAATAGTAAACTTATTTTGCTTGAAGTTTTAAAGCTTAAATTTTTGCTTAAGCAGTTTATAAGCTTTAATTTATAACAAATAATTTTTTAGTATTATTTTTACTATTTTTTTTATTTAAGAAATATTATAATAAAGAGAAACCTATTTAATTTTATTAATATTTTTAAAACGCTTTACGTAAAAAAAAGCATTTAGATCGTTTAGCTATTTATTTACTTTTAACTTATTAAACAGCAAATGTTAGTTTAACCTTAAGTTAAAAAGCATAAATAATAACTTAATTTTAGTATTATGCTTATTATTAAAATAGCTTAAGCTAAATAAAGTTGCTTTAATACTTTCTAAAAATAATAAGCTAGTTATTTTTATTTTTTTTGTTTATAAGTAGTTTTAATGTTTTTTATATATTAAAGTAAAAAAATCTAACGATTTTTTATAGCTAGATTATTTAATTAAGCTATAGTTTTTAAACTTTTAAGCTATATAATAAATTAAAATAAAATTTATATAAAAGTAACAAGAAAAATAAGCTGCAAAAAATAATAAAAATAAGCTGCAAAAAATAATAAAAGTAAGCTAAATAAAAATGTAAGTTTAAAAAAAAAAAAGGTATAAAGTGCTAGAGGTTTTTAGGTATTCTAAGTATTTAGGTTTTTTTATGCTGTTTTTTTGGATTTTTTTTTTAAAAAACCTAACAATTTTTTTTGTTTGCGTTTATAAAAACTACTAGCTTATTTTTTATAGCTTTTTAAGTTTTTTTTTAAATGCTTTTATATTTTTGTTTTCTGTATGCTTTTATTTTTTTATATGTTTTATAACGTTTAGTTTTTTTGTTTTTTAGTTTAGCTTGCTTTACTTTACGTAAGTTTTATTAAGTAAGCTTTATTTTTCTATAGCTTTTTACTTATAAAAGTAGCATGCTTTTTTTTTTTTTTAAAGCTTTTTTATTTAATAATAAGTGCTATAAAAAAGCAATAGTTACGTTTTACGTAAAGTTTTTAAGCAATAGCTAGCTTACATTTAAAAAACTTTGCTTTTTATTTTCTAATAAAAAACTATATTAGTTCAAAAAACAAAATATATTTTTAATTATTAATAGCTTTATATATTAACGCATAAACTTAGATTTATTTAGTATAAATAAGCGTTAAATTTGCTTGCATTATAGCTTTTAGGAGTTTTAGCAACTTTTATTCTTTTTTAGGCCTGTTTTTTGTTTTTTTTCGCTTATATAAAAGCAATTATGCTTTTTTTTTTGTAAAGCACTAGCTTTTTAGCAAGAATTTTTTCCTTTTAGCTCTTTAAGAGTTTTTAACGAACAGTTTTTTAGTTATATTATTTTAAAAATTGTGCTAGCATTTTAACACTTAATTGTTGTTTTGCTAAAAAAAATAAAAGCGCTTTATAAACTAAACTAAAAAAAACAGTTTAATATTTTTATACGTTTGTTTTAAGCTTTAATAATTAAAAGCTGCTAGCTTAAACATTTATTATTAATTATAACTAAACTACTTATATTAAGCAAGCTTTGCTTATTACTAGCTAAAGCAACTAAATATAATATATTATGTTCTGTTTATAAAAAGTATAGCAATTAATAAATAAATAAATTAAATATATAGGTTAGCAATAATAAATTGCTTGTTTATTAGTTTTGTAGTATTATTTGTAGTAAATAAAAGATTAGCTTTACTAAAAACACTAATAAAATAAAGCAATACAATTACGCAAAATTTATTATATTACTTTAATTATAAAGAAATAAGTTATAACTTATGCATTTAAGCAATTAGGCTATATATAAATTAAAGAATTAAACAATTAATTAAAAAGCTATTTAACAATACAAATAAAGTAATTGTAGCTAATTTCCATTTTTTTTTGCATGTTTATTAAGTTTATACTTTAAAATTTAGCGTAATACTTATACTTTTATTTTTACTATATAATTTAGCCTAGACTTACTTTAACTAGCTAGTTAGCTTATTTAGCCACTTTACTCTACTTTAGTATATATAAGTTTATAAATATGAAATGCTTTAAAAAGTATACTTTATAGTTTTTATAATAGCTAAATAATAAAAATCTTAAAAAGCAAAAAAATATATAATAAAAAGTATGTTATAATTTATATTATTATAACTTTAGCTAACTATTAAAGTTGCTACTAAAAATATATTAATAGTTTATGTTTTAAAAAAGAACTATTTTTTAGTTTTTATAGCAAAAGCTTTAAAAATTCTACATAAAACATTTTGCAAACTTATATTAATACTTAAACTTTACTATTAATAGTATAATAGAATATTTTATGCTAAAAAAGGTTTAATAGTATATTGCTGCTATATTTAATAAAGTAATTAATATAAATACTATGTTTTTTTTAGTTTATAATGCTATAAAAATATTTAAATAAAATAAATAAAAAAAATATAGCTACGTTTTATATGCTAAGCTTTTTATAATATATTAGTATGCTTTTAATAAGCATGCTAAGCATTTTATAAATAAGGCATAAATTAAAAATGCTACTAAAAATATACTTTGTTTAATTTTAAAATTAATACTAAAAATGCAAACAAAGCAACAGTTAAATATTTATTAAACGCTTAATATATAATTAAGCTAATTAGCTTTACGCTTAATAGTAGTTATAACTTTTGTTTTATTGTTTTTAATAGAACTAATTATAGTTATATTACTTTTAAGTGCTTTTTTTATATATATAAATATATTGCTAGCTATAGATTTATTAGTACAATTTAAACTATTAAAGCATAATAAAGAATTGCTAGCAAATAGTAATTTTAAAAAGCTAAAAAAAAAGCAAAAAAAGTAAAACATATATAATATTTTGCGCTAATTTATATTTAGCTATAGTTTTTTAGTTTTTTTTTTTTTTTTTTTGCTTTTTTATAATTAAAGGTATATAGCTGCTGTTTTTTATTACTTTTAATAAATAGCTTATTTTTATTAGCTAAACTTAGTATGTTTTACTATATTAAAACTTTAGTTAATTAAACAACTTTAGTATTAAACTTATTAATTTTAGTATTAATAAATTATTGCTTTTTTTTTATTAATAAATTTAGCATATTAAAAAGATTATATAACATAGTATAGCTATTAGTGCGTTTTTTAGTGTTACTATTAATATATATTTTGCAAGCATATTTAATAATATTTTAGTTAATAAAAAGAAAAGTATGTTGCTTATTTTAATATGTTTAAAAAAACCGTTTTATACTGCTATAAATTAAAGCAATATAAAAGCTTATAATAGCTAATTAATTAAATATAACAAAAACATTTTATGTAAAATTTTTGTTATTTTTTATATTAATAACAAAAGCACTATTAATATGCTTTAAAGCTAAATTAATAGCTTTTTATTTGCTTTTAGCTATAATATATTAAACAAAGCTTAATTATAGTATTTTTGTTATAAGTTCTAGTTTTATAATATTAAAATAAAATAACTAAGCAAAATATAATATTTTTAGTTTATAGTTATTAAATTTTCTTTTATAAAAAAAAATAAAAAAGTAAAAAATAATTTAATGTAGCACTTTATAATTGTTAAGCTAAACTGCTATAATTATTATAAGTAAATATTTTATAATATTTATATATTAATAATAGCTTTAAAACTTAATGTTAATTAATTTGCTTTTGTTTTAAGTATATTTTTTTGTTTAACTTGCATATTTTAACTATTAAAACTATAAAGCTATAATTTTTTGCTTAAATAATATAAAATTTATACTTTTTAATGCTATTTAAATATAGTTTAGTTAGATTTTATTAAAGAATAGTATACTAAATTTAACTAAGTTATAAATTAAAAATGCTAAAATATAAGCATAAAACTTATTATATATGTTACGAAATTAGCACAGAGGTGGCCTTTAAAGCGGCCTAATGCCTCTATATATACCGTGCACCTCTTCTTTTGCTAGCTAGAGCTAAAGTTACGTAATAATTCACCTAGCTTACTAAGCTTACAGTAATCTAAGGTTTACTAAGCTTACAGTAATCTAGTGCTTACTAGATTCGCAGTAATCTAAGAGAAATTACTATTTTTTCTACTTTTTCTTTGTTTATATAATTATGTATTGTAACGGACCTGTTATACATTAATATAACAGGTTTGCCCTTGGGGTTTTGATTTGCAAGTAATAATAGAATTTTTAACGGTGGTCCATTAAGAAGGTTTTCGGAGTACTTCTATTACTATGCATTAATAGGGGTTTTAAGGGATTAAAAGTAATGAGTATATTAATGCTTAGCAGTTATAAGAAAATTAATAGCTAAAGAACTAGAACTAAATAAGTAACTAAATATAAAAAGTGCATGTTTATATAAACAAAAAAAATAATAGTAGTAATTTATAAACATTGCTTTCTTTAATAGATTTAACGCTATATTGTTTTAAGTTTAAGGCTTAATAAACTTAACGCTTAAGTTTGTTAAGTTTAAGGCTTAATAAACTTAATGCTTAAGTTTATTAAGTTTATATATTAAACCCTTATAGTAGTTTAAATACATATTTTCTTAACAAATAAGACTTTTTTTATGTATGCTTTTTTTATACTTAGCTTTTAACTAGCTTAGTTAATTTATTTTGTAACATTATTTTTCTTTTCTTATAATTGTTGTTTCGATAATTCTGTATTTTCTTTTTTGTAAGTTTTTTTTTTTTATTTTTTGTTTTTTGTTTTTTATGCTTATTATGTTTAGTAGAGTTTCTAAGAAACCTTGCTTATTACGTTTTAAACAAAAAGCTTAACAAAATTTTGCTTTGCTTTTTTTTATTAAACTAAAATCAATTAAAATAGCTTTATGTTTTTGCTGCAATTATTATAGCATAAAATGTTTAATGTTAAAATCTAACTTCGATTGATATGTTAAATATATTATAGCTAAACAAGCAAATTATAACGCTAAAAGTTTGTTTTTAAAGCAAATATAGCAGCTTACTTCTTAGCATAAAAAGCTAAAAAATAAATTAAACTTGCTAATAGAAAAGCATAAAAAAATAAGTGCAAAAATCTGCTGTTTTAAGCAACAAAAAAAACTATAGCAAAAAAAAATAGCTGCTGCTATAGCTTGTAGTTTAAGTAGTTTAAAAAAGCTTAAGTAAGTTAAAGCAAAAAAGCGCTATATAGCTAAAAAACAGAAATAGTACATTAAAGCAGCACAGTAGTTATTAGTTGTTTTTTTAAAGTTTAATTAAAACACGCTAAACGTTTTGTTTAAAGTTAATTTTTTTTTTTTAGCTTTAGCTAATTAAAGTATTAACAATAAAACTAATTTATAATTATTTTAGCAGTCTTTAAATATTTTTTAGGTTTTTAAGTATTATTAGCATATAAGTATCTTTTTTATTTAATAAAATACTTTAGATTATTATTGTTTTAACAGAAATCTAGTATATTTTTAACTTTATAGGTATTTTAATTTATTTTTATTTTTAGTTATATTTTAATAAGTGTTTTAATAAATGCTAGTTCTAGTAAAAAAATGTAAAAAATAGAATAAATTTATATATTTTTTAATAATAACAGTTTATAGTTAGTAAATAAAATGACTTTCTTAATTTTAAAAGGGCTAAATTTTTTAAATTTTAATTTATTGCTTAGTTGTTTTGTTTTAATTTAAGGAATATTAATGTTTGCATTTTATTTTTGTTATAATAAATAAACCTTGTTTTCTTTTTTAAAGGTTAGTTCTTTAGTTTGTTTTTTATTATAGTATATTAACATTCGTTGTTATAAAAATTAAAGGCATAGTTATAGTTTAGCTTGTAGCGTTTTAATTTTTATTATAATAGTTCTTGCTTAAAGTACTATAGTTAAAATAGCAAATATTTCTATTAATGTTTTTTTTTATTTTTTAATAATTGCTTGCTATTTATAAATAGCTTTATGCGAAAATATGTTTATATTTTTGTTTATTAATGTATTATATAAGATTTATATTATTTGTAATAGTTTTACTTAATTGTTTTATTAATAGTTAATATAATTCTATAAATATTGTTTTAGTATTTAGTTTAGTTTTTTTGTTTGTTTATTTGTTTGTAGGTAGTAAGCAATTAAAAACTTTAGTTTAATACCAATAAGTTTAAAAAAGCTAGTTTTAAACTTAAAAATAAACAATTTATTTTAGTTTAAAATAATCTTTTTTAGTAGCTTATGCTTATTTAAATATTAGCGTATAAAAGCATATATAAGTTGTTTAGCTATTATATTTTCTTTAAACAATAAAAAGTAGGCATATTTAGTAAGTTTATTAATAATAACCTATATTTTATTATATTATACTTTTATAACTAAATTAGTTAATAAAGGTAATACTGTAATAAAATCTTAAGCAATAGTATGCTATGCTTATTTAAGTATTTATATAAGTTATAATAGTTTATAAAGCTTATGTTAAGCTGTTTTAGCTTTGTTGCAAATATTGCACTTTTTTATAATAGATTTAACTATGTTTTATAGTTTTAAAAAATTGTATTTTTCCTGTAGTTATTAAACTGTTTTTGTTGCTTTTTAGTGTTTATATAATAAGTGTTCGTAAAATTTCTTAATAAACTTGTTTTATAAAAATTCTAGTAAGTAAACTTTATGTTTATATATTAGCTTGTTATTTTTTAATCTTTTGTGTTTTTGTAGTTATGCTAACTTTTCTAAGTTATAAGCTTATTATAGCTATATATCCGTAAAGTTCTTAAGTATAATTTTAACTTTTAAGCTTTTATTTCTTTAAGAATATAGCACTTAAATGTTTTTTTTTAAAACTTTAAATCTTTTTTGACTTTATTAGCTAAGTATGTTTGCTTAAATGTTTTCTTTTCCCTTAATATAGCATATTTTAAAGTTAAATTTAAAAAAAAAAACCATTTAATTTTTATGTTGTTTAGTAATTTTTTATATAGTTATAAATTTTATTAAGTTTTAATAGTTTAAATAGATCTTAATTAGCTTTATAATTCTTATAAAAAACAGTTTTTACTTTTTAAGTGCTATAATAATTGCAAGCAGTTTTTTGTTATATATAAAGTATTATAATGCTACGTTTTGTAGTGCTTTAAAGTAATAAGCTACTAAATGCTATTTTTTGTTGTTTTTTAGTTGTTTTAAAACTTTTGTAATTATACTGTTTAAAGCGTTTGTTTTTAGCTTTTTTTTTTTCTATGGATTAAATAGTTTAACTACAAAATTAAAAATAACTTTTAGTTTTAGTTCTTTAAAAGCCTTTTAAGCTTCTTTTAAAATTAAAAAGAACTTTCTTTTGTATTTTTTTTTTATATACTTTGTAAAATAAAATACTATTTTTCTAAAGTCTTAAATTAACATTTAAACATAGTTCAAAAATCTTAATGCTTGTTATATATTTATAACAGTAGCTAAATTAAGTATTTTCTAGTTTTATATTATATTAATTTTTAACTGTTAAATCTATATTTGTTTTAAAGTAATTATAAATTTTAAAAAGTTGATTTTTTATATATGCTATATATACTTTTTTGTATTAAGTTGTAATTTTGCTTGTTTAAATGTTTTTAATACTTAAGTTATATATTTTTTATGTTTTTCTAGTATTTTAAAGTAAATTAAAATATTATTTAAATAAATAAACACAAACTTGTTTAAAAACTTCTATAAAATTATTATTATTATATATTAAAAGCTAGCTAGTGCGTTCTATAGTTTTTATAGCATAATTATATACTTATATAATTTATATACTGTTTATATAGCAGTTTTTCATTTTTTTTTTTTAGCTATTTTAATAGTATAATATTTATTTAAGATATTAACTGTTATAAACTATTTTGCTTAACTAATGTTTTTTTTTATAATTACTAGCAAAATAAAAAGGTATTTATTTGTAATAGTAATTACGTTTAATAGTTAATAATTAACTACTATTTGCTATACTGGTTTTTTTTTTTTATTAATTAGTTGTTTTTTATTTTTTATTTTAAGTACTAATACTATAAAGTATTTAGCAAATAACTAAGATTTTTTTAAAAATCTTTTTGCTAAGTTTTTTTAAATGTATTTTTATAAGGCGTTTGTTTTGTTTAAGCTTATATAATATACTTAATAAAGCTTTAATTAATATTTTTCCTTAATAAAAATGTAATAATTTTATAAGTTATATTTAAAAAGTTTTTCTTTTTTTTTTTCTTTAAATAGTTTATAAAATCTATAATATACCTTTAGTATTCTATTTAAAATTTTTTTTGCGATTTTCTTAATTTTCTTGCTTTGTTTTTTATTTTCTTAATTAATAGTTTTTGCTTTTTATTAAATTAAAAGGTTACTAGTTTTTAGCTATAATATTTCTAAAATAATGTTATAATTAAATATATTAGCAATATTTAATATAATTTGTTTTTTATATTTTTATATAAATATATTAAGAAGTTTAGTTTTTTTAAGTACGTAACTATTATTATAGCTAGAAGTGCTTTTATTAAATCTTTTAATTTTTTAAGATTTTTGCTTATATTTTTAAAGAATTTTATTTTGTTTTGCTACTTTAAGTAAAATTATATTAGCTTATGCTTTTAAGTTAATTAAAGTATTATACTTTTTTTTTTAATATATAAGTTTAATTTTAAATTAGTTTTACTAGTTATTATATTAAACTTTACGTAAGGCTTTAGTTTTTTTAGCTATTTGTTGCTTTTTTAGCAAATGCTTATTTTGTTTTTTAACTTTTTTTTGTTAAATGTTTAAGTGCTTGTTTTTTTTAATATTTTGGATATTATTATACTTTGTTTTGTTTTTGCTTTTAGTTAGGCTTTAAATTGCAGTTTTTAAGCTTTTTTGCTTTTAGTAACTATTTCTTAGTATAATTATGCTTTAATTAGCTAATAATATTTATAGTAGTTATTTTTACATTTTTTTGAACTAGTGTTATAAATATAATTAAAATCCTTTTTAAATGTTGCAAATTTTTATAAATTCTTATAGTAAACTATAGTTATAATTAATTACTTTAATTCATAAAAGTTCTATATTTTTATTTTTGCAATTTATTTAAAAAACTAATTATTTTTTAATTTATTAAGTAAGTATTAATAGCAATAATATATTATATAGTAATTTTATAATACTTTATTATGTCTTAAATCTTTTAAGCGTAAAATATTATTATTGTTTTTTATTATAGTTTTATTATAGTAATAACTTTTAGCAATTAGTTAAATTGCTAGTTTTAGTTTTTAAAACATATTAATTTTTGTGCTAACTATTAGTGCTTTTTTGTTTTATTGCATTTAAAGCAGTTTAAGCTATAAAAATACTTTGTTTATTTTTATTAGTTTTTTTTTTATAGTATTTTTTATAGCTTTTAATCTTATTTATTTTTGCTTTAAAGTTTTATAAGTTTTATTTTTTTAAGTTTACTTAATAACTAAGTATTTTAATAGTTTATAATTAGTTTAATAATTATACTATTTATAGTTATAGTTTTATTTTTTTAAACATAATTTTCCTTTAAGCTATATTTTAAGCTTTAATAATTTAAAGTTTTTATAGTTTTATAAGTTTGCTAACTATATTAGCTTACTATTTTTTATTGTTTGCTACTTTTAATTAAACTATTTTTTTAAGTTATATATTAAACAACTTTAATTATTTATATAGCAAATATATCTTTTTGCAATTTATTTTAATAATTATAAAGCTTCTAAATAATATTTATATGCTTATTTATTTTAATTTATATAAATAAAGCATTTAAATTTGTTTAGTGTAGTATTTCTGTTTTAACTTAAAATAACAACTTTATATTTTTGTTTTAAAAACGTATTTTTTAAATTGCTTTATTGTTCTTTATTGTTTTAAACTTTTATAACTTATATTTTTTTTTTAGGTTAAAAAATCTTTTTTTTTTTATAGCTTTTTTTTTTGTTCTTTTTCTTAAATTAGCATTATTTTTAAAAATATCCTTTTTTTTTACAGTTATAACATTTAACTTTAAATATATTTTAAAATTATTGTTTTTAAACTTTACTAATTTGCTTAAATCTTTATTTAATACTTTTTTAAGTATTTTTTTTCTTGTTTTTTTTAGTTTTTTTAGTTTTAAAGTACTAGTTAAATAATCATTAATTAATTATAATAGCTATATTAATATACGTATTAATTTTTGCTAGTTTATTTATTTTATATAGTTTGTTTTAAACTTAAGTCTTAAGTTTACTATAAAATAAATAAAATAATATAAGCTTAAGTAATTTTAAAATTGCTACTAATTGTTTAAATTTTATAGTATAATTTGCTATTATTTTTGTTTGTTTTAAGTAGTAAAGTGCTTTTTTTGCGTGTTTTGCTTTTTAAGTATTTTTAAATAATGCTTTTATTTAATTTTTAAACTTAACGTAATTTTTAAAAATCTTTTTTGTTTTTAGCTTAAGGTTAGTTAACTTATTAGCTTTTAAAAAATCTTTTAAAATAAGTTAAAACTATTTTAGTACTTTTTTTAACAAAAACTATAAAGTAGTTATTATTTTTTAATCTTTTTTTATAATAGTAATAAAGTGCTATTTTAAATAAAGTTTAATATAAATTAAAAAAGCTTTTATATTTATAGATTTATTATAAAGTTTTAAAGTAATAAGTTTAAAACCTTTAATGTTTAATATTTTTAATATTATAAATAATCTTAATAATAAAAGCAGCAATAATAATAAAAAGTTAAGTTTTTTATTTTAAGTTATTACTTTAAGTATAATAGTAATAAAAATAAGTATTAAGTTTGCTAATAATAATATTAGCATTAGTTATAATATAATTACTTATTTAAAACCTTAACTTATTGTTATAATAGCAGTTATTATTACTGCTTTAATTATTATAGCTAGTATTTATGCTAATTTAAAAGTTATAACGTTTAATATTTAAGCTGTTCTTTAAGTTAAAGCAACTAGTTTATTTTATAATGCTAGTATTAACGTTAGTTTTTTTTTACTGCTGCTGCTTAACTTTTTTTTTTTTACTACTGCTTTTTTTTTAATAAAAGTAGCTAGTAAAAATACTAAAGTTTGTTATTTTAGTATATTATTAGTTCTAAAAGTTTTTAAAATCTTTAAACTTAATTTTTGACTTTTTATTTTTAGTAATATAACTTAGATCTAGTTTATTAGTTATTAAGTAAAGTTTATTTACGTAATGTTGTTTAGCATTTCTGTTTTTTAAATATTTTTTTAGTATACCTTTAAAAGTTTATTTTATAAATTATTTATTATTTAACTTTTTATACTAATATTTATTTTTATATATTAGGTTTTATTAATTAAAAAGCTATTAAAATATAATAAACTTATTATATATTAATATAATAAGTTTGCTTTTAAGGTTTTAATTTATAAGTAATAATAAAATTCTTAACAGTAGTTTATTAAAGAGGTTTTTAAGGTACTTTTACTACTATGCATTAATAAAAGTTTTAAAAGATTAAAAGTAATAAATATATTAGTGCTTAGCAGTTATAAAAAAATTAATAGCTAAAAAACTAAAACTAAATAAATAACTAAATATAAAAAATACATGTTTATATAAACAAAAAAAACAGTAGTAATAATCTATAAACATTGCTTTTTTTAATAAATTTAACGCTATATCGTTTTAAGTTTAAAGCTTAATAAACTTAATGCTTAAGTCCGTTAAGTTTAAGGCTTAATAGACTTAACGCTTGAGTTTGTTAAATTTATGCATTAAACCCTTATAGTAGTTTAAATACATATTTTTTCAACGAATAGAACTCTTTTTGCGCATGCTTTCTTTACACCTGGCCTTTAACCAGCCTAGTCAACCTATTTCGTAACATATATTTCTTATATCTAGTTATTTATTTAGTTCTAGTTTTTTAGCTATTAATTTTCTTATAACTGCTAAGCACTAATACATTTATTACTTTTAATCCTTTAAAACTTTTATTAATACATAGTAATAAAAGTACTTTAAAAACCTCTTTAACGGATTACTATTAAAGATCTTATTGTTACTTGCAAATTAAAACCTTAAAAGTAAGCCTGTTATATTAATATATAATAAGTTTGTTATACTTTAATAGCTCTTTAATTAATAGAACTTAACATACAAAAATAAATACTAGTATAAAAAGTTAAGTAATAAACAATTTATAAAATAAACTTTTAAAAATATACCAAAAAAATATTTAAAAAACAAGAATGCTAAACAGTATTACATAAATAAACCTTACTTAATAATTAATAAACTAGATTTAAGTTATATTGCTAAAAATAAAAAGTTAAAAATTAAGTTTAAAGATTTTAAAAACTTTTAGAACTAGTAACGTATTAAAATAACAAACTTTAGTACTTTTATTAGCTATTTTTATTAAAAAAAAAGCAGTAGCAAAAAAAAAAAAGTTAAGCAGCAGTAATAAAAAAAAACTAACGTTAATGCTAGCACTATAAAGCAAACTAGTTGCTTTAACTTAAAAAATAGCTTAAATACTAAGCATTGCAACTTTTAAACTAGCGTAAATATTAGCTATAATAATTAAAGCAGCAATAATAACTGCTATTATAACAAGTTAAAGCTTTAAATAAATAATTATATTATAACTAATGCTAATACTACTACTAGCAAACTTAACGCTTATTTTTATTATTATTATACTTAAAGTAATAATTTAAAATAAAAAACCTAACTTTTTATTATTACTACTGCTTTTATTATTAAGATTATTTATAATATTAAAAATGCTAAATATTAAAAGTTTTAAACTTATTGCTTTAAAGCTTTATAATAAATTTATAAATATAAAAGCTTTTTTAATTTATGTTAAACTTTATTTAAAATAGCATTTTATTACTATTATAAAAAAAAATCAAAAAATAATAATTATTTTATAATTTTTGTTAAAAAAAATACTAAAATAGTTTTAACTTATTTTAAAAGATTTTTTAAAAGCTAACAAATTAACTAACTTTAAACTAAAAACAAAAAAAATTTTTAAAAACTATATTAAGTTTAAAAATTAAATAAAAGCACTATTTAAAAATACTTAAAAAGCAAAACACGCAAAAAAAGCACTTTATTGCTTAAAACAAACAAAAGCAGCAGCAAATTATGCTATAAAATTTAAACAATTAGCAATAATCTTAAAATTGCTTAAGCTTATACTGTTTTACTTATTTTATAGTAAACTTAAAACTTAAATTTAAAATAAACTATATAAAATAAATAAACTAGCAAAAATTAATATATATATTAATATAGCTATTATAATTAATTAATAATTATTTAATTAGTACTTTAAAACTAAAAGAACTAAAAAAAATAAAAAAAAAAATACTTAAGAAAATATTAAATAAAGATTTAAGCAAATCAATAAAGTTCAAAAATAATAATCTTAAAATATGTTTAAAGTTAAATGTTATAACTATAAAAAAAAAGAACACTTTTAAAAATAATGCTAATTTAAGAAAAAAAACGAAAAAAAAAGCTATAAAAAAAAAAAGATTTTTTAATTTAAAAAAAAAATACAAGTTATAAAAATCCAAAATAATAAAAAATAATAAAGCAATTTAAAAAATATGTTTTTAAAGCAAAAATATAAAATTACTGTTTTAAGTTAAAACAAAAATGCTATATTAAACAAATCTAAATGCTTTATTTATATAAGTTAAAATAAATAAACATATAAATATTATTTAAAAGCTTTATAATTATTAAAACAAATTACAAAAAAATATATTTATTATATAAACAATTAAAGTTATTTAATATATAACTTAAAAAAATAGTTTAACTAAAAGTAACAAACAATAAAAAGTAATAAGTTAATATAATTAGCAAACTTATAAAATTATAAAAACTTTAAATAATTAAAGCTTAAAATATAACTTAAAAAAAAGTTATGTTTAAAGAAATAAAACTATAACTATAAATAGTATAATTATTAAACTAATTATAAACTACTAAAATACTTAGTTATTAAGTAAATTTAAAAAAACAAAACTTATAAAACTTTAAAGCAAAAATAAATAAAATTAAAAGCTATAAAAAATACTATAAAAAAAAAACTAATAAAAATAAACAAAGTATTTTTATAGCTTAAACTGCTTTAAATATAACAAAACAAAAAAGCATTAATAATTAACGCAAAAATTAATATGTTTTAAAAACTAAAACTAGCAATTTAACTAATTGCTAAAAGTTATTACTATAATAAAACCATAATAAAAAATAATAATAATATTTTATGTTTAAAAAATCTAAAATATAATAAAGTACTATAAAATTACTATATAGTATATTATTGTTACTAATATTTATTTAATAAACTAAAAAATAATTAGTTTTTTAAACAAATTGCAAAAACAAAAATATAAAACCTTTATAAATTAAAGTAGTTAGTTATAACTATAGTTTACTACAAAAATTTATAAAAATTTATAACATTTAAAAAGAATTCTAATTGTACTTATAATACTATTTTAAAGAAATATAAAAACAACTGCTATAAATATTACTAGCTAATTAAAGTATAATTGTACTAAAAAATAGTTGCTAAAAGCAAAAAAGCTTAAAAACCGCAATTTAAAGCCTAACTAAAAGCAAAAACAAAACAAAGCGTAATAGCATTTAAAGTGCAAAATAAAACAAGCATTTAAACATTTAATAAAAAAAAGTCAAAAAACAAAATAAACATTTGCTAAAAAAGCAGCAAGTAGCTAAAAAAACTAAAGCTTTACATAAAGTTTAATACAATAATTAGCAAAACTAATTTAAAGTTAAACTTATATATTAAAAAAAAAAGTATAATACTTTAATTAATTTAGAAGCATAAACTAACATAATTTTACTTAAAGTAGCAAAACAAAATAAAATTCCTTAAAAATACAAGCAAAAATCCTAAAAAATTAAAAGATTTAATAAAAGCATTTCTAGCTATAATAACAGTTATATTAAAATGGAGCAATATAATCGCGCAAGATTTACTATACTACTTTAATTGCAAGGAAATAAGTTATAACTTACGCATTTAAGCAATTAGGCCATATATAAATTAAAGAATTAAACAATTAATTAAAAAGCTATTTAATAATACAAATAAAGCAACTATAGCTAATTTTCATTTTTTTTTGCGTGTTTATTAAGTTTATACTTTAAAATCTAGCGCAATACCTATACTTTTATTTCTACTATATAACTTAGCTCAAATTTACTTTAATTAGCTAGTTAGCTTATTTAGCTACTTTACTTTACTTTAATTTTCTTTTATTGAAATATAGCTGCTTTTAGTTTATTTTAATACTTATAATTATATAGTTCTTTATTTTTATTAGTATTTTTTAAATAAAGTTAATATTATTTTTTTTTGTTTATTTAGTTTTATAAGTTCTTTTTTATTCTTTTTACTACGTTTAAAAGTAGCTTAAGCTTTAGCGCTTATAAAAGCATTATAGCTTTATTAAAACTAGTTTTAGCTTTTTTATATATTTAAATATATAAGCAAAAGTTTCTAAAAATGCTTAGCGTTTTTTTTGTAAAAATGTTTATAAAAAGTTTATACTTTTTTTTTTTTGAACTGTTAAGCTTAGCTAAGTTTTATACTTAGCTTATTATATTTAAAAAAGAAAATATCCGCAAAAGTTTTTGTAGCAAAATAACTCCGTACTGCTAAAACATTTTTATATTGTTTATAATATAACTTTTTTAGTATAATTGTTAGTTCTTTTTGCTAAGAACTCTTTTTGCGCTTTAAAATAAAAAGTATTAAAAAAACAAAACAATTAACTTTTAGTTTTTTTTTTAGCGTTTTTTTTTTATTTTGTATATTTTTAGCGCTTAATAATAAAAAAGCTAACTTATTAGATCTAAAAAAAGTTGCCTTTAGTTCTTTTAGGAAATAATAAAGCTTAGCGTTTATTAAAAGCAATAAACGCAGATTTTTTTGCAACTTAAAGCTAAAGTACTTTTTAAAGTTTGCTTTTAAGAATTAAATAAGCTGTTTATAACTTTTTTAATTATTAATACTCTTTTTTAAATATTAGCTTATTAAGTTATAAAACATATAGTATAAATATAAAGCTTTAATAAACTTATATATATAGTTATTATGCTAATAAAAGCAAAAAAATATAAAATAGCTTAATATAACCTTTATATTAAGGTGCTTTATTGTTTAATACTTTTGCAATTTCTAAAAAACTTGTTTGTTATTTTTATTAGTAGCATATTTAAAGTTTAAAATATATGCTACTTTTAAAATAGTATTAATAAAAATAATAATTTAATAATTATTTAGGCAATATTTTATTATAAAATATTTTATTTAAAGAGTTATAGCAATTATTGCAGCTTATTTTGCGTTCTGTTAGTTTATAGAAAAATCTTTTATAAATTAGCTATATTTAAGTTTAATATTTATTTTTAAAGCTTTAGCTTTTTTATTTGTATATAATTAAAGCAATACGTTTAATAAAGCTTTTATTTTATGCTTATTTAGCTATTCTTTAGCGTTTAGCTTTATAAAGATATTTATAATATAAACAGTTTTAATTTTTTATTTTGTAGTGTTTACTTTATAAAGGTCTTTATAGCAGCTATAAACAACAAGCTTTCTTTAGTAATTTAAATACTTTTGTTTATACTAGTAAGTTTTTTTAGCAGCTATTTATTGTTTTAAAAAGAAAATTTCTAGTTACTGCTTTTTATTATTTCTATATATTATTTTTAAAACTTTATTTAGCAAAAAACAATAAGCCGGCTTTTGTTTATTATAAAGCTTTAGTTTATTAAAATATTTTATATTATTATTTTTTTAATAATTGTTTAAAGCTTTTTTTAATAGTAATTTTTTTAGGAATTTTATAAATAATAACTACTAAATATTTAGTTCTTGTACTGCAGGTCTTTATTTTTTATGTAGTTTTAGCTTTATTGCTAAAACTATTAAATTTTTTATAAACGTAACGTTAAACTTATTAAAGCAAAAATTATTATTTTTGCAGTGTTTTTTAATTTTAAATAAGTATTATATTAACATTATAAAACTTTTTATAGCTATAAATCCTAATATTTAGTTTGCAGCTTATAAAAATGCTCTTAAATATTTAGTTTTTAGTTTAAGCATATAAAGTAGCGTTTTATTTGCGTTTATTAAGCGGTTTTATGTAGCAAAGTATGCTATAAAAGCTTTTCTTTAAAAATTAAGCGCTTTTTTACTAAGCAACAGGTTAAAAATATAAAAAACTCCTATTAAAATTACGTGTAATACAAACTACTAATATTTTAACGCTTTTTTATTATAATACCCTTTATATATTAAGTATATTGCTTCTTTTTATATTTGTTAAACTAAGTTTAAAAATAAGTTTTAGCAAGTTTTGCTATTTTTAAAAAACATATAACTAAAGTGCTCTTTTAGTACTACTTTTTCTCTTTTTTTTAAGTTTTCAAAAAACAAACTTCTTATAAAGGTTATTTTTTCTTATATAAAATAAAACTTTAAAACGGACTTTAAAAAAACATTAACTAAAAAAAGCAGTATGTTTTTTAGCTAAACATTTTCTGTATTTAGTTCTTTAATTTATAAAAAAAGCTAGTAAGCTAAATATTTCTTATATTTTAAATTTTTAATAATTATTAGCTTTTTTTTAAAGCTGTTTTTAAAAAGCTGTTAGTTCTTAAAAAAAAGCTCTTTATAATTAGCAGTTAAGTTTATATATATATGCTTATTTTTTTTTCTTTTTGCTTTTTTTTTAAAGTTTGCTATTTTTTATATTAGTTGCTTGTACGCTTTAATATTAAGTATTAGCTCTGCAAAACTTTTAGGAAAAAATGCCTTTATTTTTGGTTAATTTGCAGTATTAATAACTTTTTTAAAAATAAAAAATATAATAATTAAAAGCGTATACGTATAATAAAAGCAATTTTTAATAATATTTAAGCGTATATATGCTTTTGCTGTATTTTGCAATTTAATAAAAAATGCAAGCAAGTTAAAAATTTTAATATAAATTAAAAATACAAAAGCAAATAGTATAAAAAGTATAAAGTGCAAGTATTAATATTAATATTGTTTATTTTACGTAATTTAATATTTTTAATTGCTAATTTAAATTATTACTTTTTAATAATCGCAAAATTTCCTAAATATAAATGCTAAAAGTATTTGTACTAAATATAAAAAGTTAAAACTTATTAAGTAAGTAAAATAGCAAAATTAAATATAAATAAAAAGTTTAATAAAGCAAATATAATAAAAAAAAGGCCAAAATACATATTTTTAAACTAGTGCACCTTTTTTTTATAAACTTATTATACTATTTTTAATTTATTAATTAATTATTTTATTGCTAAAATAAATTATTAATTGTTAAATGTTTTTATAATAATTATTTTTTATATATTTATGCTAGTATTAATTAAAAAATAAACAAATAAAGTAATCTTAATTAGCTAAGTAATTACTTTTTAACTTTTTTTTAATATATTTATAACTTACTTTTTTTAAACATTTATTGCTATTAATAGCAAAGTAAATAACTTAAGCTTTAGTAAGTATAAAAAAAAAGCTTGTTTTTTTTTTAATCTGTTTTTTTTTAAGTAGTTTTAAAGCTTAGATTTTTTTTGCAATTTTTTTTTTTAGTGCTTAAGTCTTTAAATTACTTAAATTACGCCTTTATTATAAAGTTTTTGTTTTTAAGTAGTATAATTAATGCTTGCTTAATTAAGCACTTAAAAAACAATTCTTGCATTATTAATAAAGTTTTAAACAATTAAAAAGTATTATAGCAGTTAACTAATATTTAAAAAATTAATACTGCTTAGCTAATAAATAATTGCACTTATAATATTCAAAAAATTAAGTTTACTAATAAATAGCAAAATATATATGCTTTCTTTTTTTTTAGATTTTGTTTTTTTTATTTAGCTAACTTCTTTTGTTTTATATAACTAAGCATTAAGCTATTTATAAATCAAAATTTTTAGTAGTAATATTAGTAGCAAGTATATTTAATAAAAAATTAATTATAATTTTTTTTATATATGCTATATAAATTAACATATTTAAGCTAGCTTTAGCTAAATAAAAAAACAAAAGTATTTAAAATTTTGCTTATTATATATAAAAATAACTAAAAGTAGTTTTTAAAGCAAATATATATATTAGATTTTTTATAACTTTTGTTAATTTATAGCTATATTTATATAGCTATTTAAAATATAAAATACTATACTTTATAAGCATTATAAACAATTGTTAATAATAGCTAAAAGTAAAAAGTATATAAAGCTTTATTTTTTTTTTTTTGCTGCACTATTTTAAAATAAAAGTTTAATACGTATGTTAACTATGCGTTTATTATTTAGTTATAAAACTATTTATTTTATAAGTTTAAAAGCAATATAGCTAAATATTTTAAAGCTAGTATAATAACTATAATAATTAAAAAAAATTTTACGCTTAAAAACTTTAAAAAACAAATAGTTTTAACTAAAAATACCTTTGTTTATTTAACTAAAAAAAGAACTAAATTAAAACGCAAGTTAAAGCATTTTTTTAAGCTAATTTTGTTGCTTAGCTTATTAAAAGTAATATTAGTAGGCAATAATTTAGTATTGCTTAAAAAATTAACATAATGCTTAAATATTTAAAAAAATAGCTAAAAAAATAAATCAAATAAATTACATAAAGTAAAATAAAATAAAAAAATTAAACAATTTGCTTATATAATAATGTTTTTTTTAATATAATTTGCGATTATTTTTCTTTATTGCATAGTTTATAAATTCCTTCTTAAACGTAATAAATAAGAAAAAAATAGTTATTATATAAAAAGTTAAGTTATAATATTTATAAAAGCAAATATATAAAACTTTTGCAACAAAAAAATCAAAAATATATAAAATAAAAATTATTAATATTAAATTGTTAAATCTTTTTTTGTTTTTCTTTTAGTTTTCATTTTTTTAGCTTTATATAATTAAATAATTCTGCTTAATTTTTTATAGCAAAGTTTTATTTTTGCTAAGCTTGCTTTAAACTTTATTTAAACGTTTGCTGTTTTATTAAATGCTTATTATTGCTTAATAGCAGCTTTAAGTTATTGCTAGTAGTTTAAACATGTAAAATATAAACTAATAACTTCTTAAGGTATAATAATAGTATTTTTTGCTTTTTAGCAGTTCTAAAGTTTTTATTAAGTATTAAATAGTTTAAACTAAAAGCAAAAAAAGCTGTTTAGTTTTAAATAAAAGTAACAAAGCAATTAAAAGTAAAAAAACTTATATATAAGCATTAATATAATAAAATAAACTTAGGTAATTAAAACTAATAAGCAGTTTTTACTTTTGTTTCTTTTATTTTTATATATTTTTAAAAAAAAGCAATAATAATTTATATTAAAACTAAGCTGCTTAACTATTTAAAAAACATTAAAATAAAATAAAAACTTATATTTTTAGCGTAATAGTAAAAAAAGTGCTAATAAACTAGCTGCTATAAAACTAACAAATATAAAATTAATAAAAAAAAAGCTATAAAAAACACGCTTAATTTTAAGCAAAAAAAAAATAGTTTTATGTATTATAACTTAATTATATAAACTTATATAATTAGTAAAAATAAAAAACAAAACAATCAGTAAAAAAACAAAAAATAAAAAAAAAAAAATCTATTGCTTTAGCTTTTATTAGTTATTACTTTTTAAAGCGCCTTATAGTATAATAGCTAAAAAAATAAAGTAAGCTATTATATTTTTTAGCACTTAAAATGTTTAAAGCGCTAAAAGTTATACTGTAGCTTTTATAAACTTAAAAAGCTTTTATAACTTATTATATTTTCTTTATTCTTTATAGCTTAACTATTATAGCTTTAATTATTAAAAGCTTTATTGTTTTAGTTTAATCTTTAGTAAATAACTATAGCACTAATAGTTTATATATTAAAGTTAAAATTCTTTAGTTTTTAGTACTTTTAGTTATTTTATATAAATTGCTTTAATTTTTTAAAAAAAAACAACCTTTTTAATTCTTTGCTAGTTAGTTTTGCTAATTAGTATTGCTTATAATTAATATTTTCTTTAACTTTATAAAAGCTAATTTATTTATATAGCAGCTTTTTGTTATTAAACTTATTTATTAAAAGCATAATATTATAAAAAAAAACAAAAAAGCTTTTTTTAAGTAGTTGCTTAATTTTATAAACGTTTTTTTAAAATTTAGCTTTTATAGCTAATTTTTTTTTCTTAGTTATAATTGCTTTAACTTTTATAACATTTTAGTTATAGCGTTTTAGCTGCTTAACTTTAGCTTTAATAAAATCTTTATAAAAAATAACATTTTGTTACTTAATTACTTTTTATGTTAGTATTATATTTTTTACTAGCAAAATTAGCATTTTTTTATATATTAGCTTATATAAGCTATAGCTATAATAGCATATAAAAGTGCAATTTGTTTATATTACTAAGTTTAAATATTTTAGCTAATTTTTTTTAGTTTTATTTATTATTTATATAAAGCTTTTTTTTATTAGCTTATAGCCTTCTTTAATAAAACTTTAAGCTTAAAAATAGTAAGCTAAACTATAATTTATTTTATAGCCTAAAATATTTATTGCGTTTTTTATTTTTTCTTTAAATTTAAAGCTATTATTATACTTAATCTTTATAGAAACTTCGTGCTAAAACATAATTTTTTTTTTAATAAATTTAAGTATTTTTAGAAAATCTACGTGTTTTAAAAGTTTAGCTTTTAAATAAGTTGTTATTTTATATTTTGCTTTTATAATAGCTTTAAATTTATTATTTAATAGCATAGTTTACATATTTATAACCTAAAAAACCAAAAGATTTAAAAAGTAATTAAAACAGTGTTTTTTAGTTTTTTTGCTATTTATAAATTTTTAGCAATTAAAGCAATTAGCAATTATAATATAAATATTTTAATAAAAGCTCTTTTAGTAATATTTTTAAGTTATTTGTTAAGTTATAAATATTTAGCCCTTATAAGTTATTTTTTTATAGTTTTTTTTAATAAAAGCTTTTTAGGTTTTTTTGTTATTAATAACCCTTTTTAATATTTTTTTAAACTTTGCTTTTCTTTAAAAAATAAACTTGTTAACAAAAAATTTAAAGGCTTTTTTTTTAAAGTAATTTTGCTTTTTTTTTGTTATAAATTCTTTTAAAACTTGCTTAAAAACAAAATACTTAGCAATTTGCTTGCTTTTTTTGCTTTAATCTTTTTTTAAGTATAACAGAAGTTCTGTTCTTTAGTATACTAGGCTTTTAACTAGTTAATCGCCTAATTTTCTATACATAATAATAATAGCTATTATATATAGTTAAAAATTAATAAAATTTTTTATATTTTTTTTTTAATAATTATTTAACTTATTTAATAGCTTAAAAAGTTTTTTAAAAAGCTTATTAGCAGCTATATGTTTTTTTTTTAGCACATAGTAAAATATAAAATTAAAAGTTTTTATATATACTATTTATTTTGTTAATTAAGCATTTAACAATGCTAAAAATCTATTATTTAGCTATGCTATAAAAACTTTTATATTAATTTTTAAATAAAACGTAATTCTATAAAAATAGTTTTGCAACTTTTAAAAAGTTTTAATAATAGTAAACTTTTTTAACTTCGTAGCATTATATCTTTTTTTAAGGCTTTTTTATATTTTAAACTTATATTTTGCTAATTTAATAGCTTTATTAACTTTTTAGCATAAAATAGCGCTTTAGCTAGTTTTAAAAGCATTTACTTTTAGCTAAATAGGTTTTTTTATATAATCAAAAGTAATAAAAATAAAAGCTATTATAATAGCTTTTTAAAGCTTTTTTATAGCTTTTTTCTGCGGTTTTTTAAAGCAAAACAGCTTATTTTTCCGTAACAAAACTATTAATAGTTTTATAATTATAGCATATTTTTATATTTATATCTAGTAGTATACTATTATTTTTAAAAAAAACTGTATTTTTGTAATATTTTTGCAAGTTTTTTACTTAAAAATTTTTACTACTTTTGTTTTTACTAAGCTTTTATTATTAGTACTATACATATAACTAACTATTTTAGTTGTTTGTTTTGCTTATTTGCTTTTAAGTATGCTAGCTATAATTTTAGCTAGCTTAAAATTAAGCAGTGTAGCATTAAAATTTTTAAAATGCTTTAATATAAACTGCTTAATTCTTAAGGCAACTTTATAATTATTATACTTAGTAATAAGTTTTTTAATTATTATATTATTAAAAAAAAGTTTGCATTTTATTAATAATATATTATATAAAACCTTTAATAATACTTTTAGAAATTAAGCTACTAAATTTATTGCTTTTTGTAAAAAAATAGTTATTTAAAGAAAGCTTATTAGTATAAAAAAAGCAATTATTGCTTAGCTAAAAATAAAAAGTAGTATTTAATTATATTTTAAAAATAAATTAACTATAGAAATTATTTTATATATTGCAAACTTTTTAAAAAACTTATTATAGCTTTAAAAAAAATTAGCATTATATATAATAACTACGTTTATTTTTATAGCTAAATTAATTAATTAAACCTTTTTACTTTTTTTTTGTATTAAAAACTAAGCGTTGCAATATAAACTATAAGCTTTTTTAAAAATGCTATGCTTAAGTTAAATTTTTAAAACCTTTATAGTAATATTTTTTAAAAGTTTAAAAATTAAAATGCTGCAAACTTGCTATGCTTTATAAAGAACTGTTTTAATTTTATAAAAAGAAAAAATCTTATTATATATTTTTTTTATTTTAGAAAAGTCTTAAAAAAATGCTATTTTTTTGCAATATTATATTTTAGTTAGTAATATTGCTTTTTGCTAAGTAAAGTTAGTTATATAAAGCTTCTTTAAAAAAACAGCTAGTTATTTAATAATTAGTTAAATATTTTTAAAAGTAGTACTAAAACATAAATATATGTTTTAATAAATGCTATTTTGTTAAAACAGCGCAAGATTTTTTAAATAATAGCTTGTTTTTTTTAAAGCTTGCTTTTTTTATTTATAAAATCTAAGTAAAACAGTGCTATTAAATAGCATATTATTTTTAAAATAGATCTTTTTATTTTTTATTTTATACATTATATTTAAAATTATTGTTTTATTTTTTATTAATTTATTAGTTTTTAAAGCTTAAAAAATTAATAGTGCTTAAATTAAAGTTATAATTAAGTTATACTTGCTTTTTGATTTATATGTAAAATTTTTAATTTTTATAATTATTAATTTTTTAGTATTTTTTTGCTTTAGCGTTTTTTTTATTACAACTAAAAATATTTTAAGTAGTTAATTATTATTAAAAACAGCGCAAACTTTTTTATTATTTTATATTTTTAAATTTTTAAAAAGTTCAATATTTTATATAGAAAAAATTAAAGAAGCTACTAATGTTATATTATTATATAAATTTCAATTTTCTTAAAAGCTTACATTTATATATTTTTTTAAACTATGTTTTTTTAATTTTTTTTTTGCTTTTTTTTACTAATTGTTAGATTTCCTATTTAAAGTTTGGTATTTTTATGCTTTTTATAGCTTATTTGCTAAGCTAGTAATTTAGCAAATATACATTAGTTTTTTAGTTGCTAATATTTTTAAGCTTTTAAACTTAGTTTTTTAATATGTTTTATTACTAATATAATAATTTAGCTTGTTTTAAATATTATATTAGCTATTATATAAAAGCCCTAAAAATATAAACTTATTTAAAACTTTATAATAAAGTTTATCCTTAGCAATAAAAAGTAAATAGCCTGTTTTTTACTAATTATATATAATAAAAAAAGCAGCAATTTTTTATTTATTTAAATAGTAGTTTTTAAATATTTTATACATTTAACTAAATTGCTAGTTTAATTAAATCTTTTTTAAGTTATATTTATATTTTTAGTAATAAAGCTATTTTTATTAACAAATAAGTTTATAATAATATTAAACTACGCTTTAAAATTAATAATTTTAATAATATTTTTTTTATAAATTTTGTTTTTTATTTTTATAGTAAGCTTTAAGTAAAACTATATATATTTTTCTAGCTTTATAATGCTTAAAAATATAGCTAAAATACTTTGTAATTTTAGCAGTAAAGCTAACATAAAGCATAAATTTAAAAAGCTTAAGTATTTTTAGTTAAAATAATTTATTAAGCTTAAGTTTTTTTTATTATAAAATTTATACTTTAATGTTTTTTTAAATAAGTTTAAGCTATTACTACTAATATAATTATTATACTTTTTATAAATTTTTATTTTAAAAAAGTTAAAAGTTTAGTTAGCGCTTTTTAAAACTATTAATGCTAGCTATATTAGCTTTTTAAGCTTTTTTTTTTTTTTAGCGCTACTAGCATAAAATTAGCACAAAGCTAAAGTTTAGTTAAAAATATTACTTTTTTTAAAAGCAGCATAAATATAACAATTAATAATTTTTGTTTTTTTAAGTTATTTTTAAATAATAAATATATAGTATTATATTAGTTTAAAATCTTAAAAAGTATTTTATTAAACTTTAGCTTGTTTTTTAACGTTTAAAGATCTAAAGCAATATAAGCAAAAAACAACATTACTTAATTATTTTATTAGTTTTAATCATAAAAAACTTTTATTATTTTATAGCGTTGCTTATTTAAAAAAGCAGCTATAAAACTAAATTAAAACATATAAATATACATAATAAAACTATTATATTTTATTTTTTTATTTATTTGTGCTACTAAATAATTTAATAAAAAGCTAGTTTTATAAGTGCTATTTAACAATTTATGCTTACTAAATTAACTAGCTAATTATAATACTAGCTAAAAACTTTTTTATGCTTTTTTAACTGCTAGCTATTAAAATCTTATGTTATTTTTTAAAAAGTTTACGTTTTTATAAAAAAAAACATTCTTTATATTTATTTAAGTTAAAATTTTTTGCCATAAAGTTTTTAATTAAGCTTTATATTTTAATTTGTTGTTCTTTTTTTCTAAAATAAATTATAACATATTTAATTTAATTTGCTAACTTAAACTTTTACTAAAGTTATTTAAAAATAATAGTATTGTTTTTAGTATTAGCTTAAGCATTTTTGCTGCTTTAAAATATAACTTAGCTTTTATTTAAGCAATTGTTTAAATAAAAACACTAAAATACTTTAGAACTTTTAGTATAAAGTTTCTAAAAGTAATATTTATTTTTTTGTTTAAAAAATCCTTAAACTTTTTAGCTTATATTTTTTTAAATTTTAAGCTTTTTTTTGTAAGTTTTACTTCTTAAATTCTTTAAAGCTTTTAATAATTAAAACTTTTTAATTCTAGTAAAATATTTTGCTTGTAAAAATTATTATTTATTTATATATTTTTAATATTAAGCTAAATAAAAAACTTGTTGTTATTTAAATAAATTTTTTTAATTGTTTAATTTATAAAAAGCTTTTTTTTTTGTTTTTTAGGTCTTTTTTTACCTTTTATTTAATAAAAGGCAGCTTTTTTAGTTAAAAGCTTATAATAATTAGCTTAAAACATATTTACGCTAATTTTTTTGCTTAATATATAGCTTTGCAAAACTTTAATACTATTTGCGTTATAAGAAATGCTTTATATAAAGTTTTAATTAATTGTAATAAAACTATTATTTAGTTTACTATTTATTAAGTTGTTTTTTTTAATATTGCAGGCTTTTGCTAGTTTTATTTTATAAAGCGTACTAGTTTAATTATTAGTTTTTTTATTTAAAAATTAATTTGGCTGCTTATTATTTAGCTAATAAAATTTTTTTTTTTTTTAACTCTTTTGTTTGCTTTTTATTTTAGTATTTAAATCTTTATTATTTAAAATAAGGTTTTTTTTTTGCAGTTAATAATAAGCTTTTTACTTAAGCAGTTTATTATTACTTAAAACAAAATTATATATTTACTTTATTGCAGCATTAAAAATTCCTTTTTTATTTTTGCTAATTTTTATAACTTTAAAAAAAACTTTTATATATTTAAAGCTTGCAAAAAATTCTAGCTTTTTTAAGCACTATTTAAAGTTTTAATGTATAATGTTTTTTTTTTTTAATTTATAAGTAAAGCTATACTTATAAACGTAATAATTATTTATGCTATATTTTTAATAAATAGTTCTTTTTACTAAATAAAAATTGTTTAACTTTATTTATTATAAAAAATTAAACAATTGTTTGCTTTGTTTTTGTTTTTTAAAGTTATATTTACTTTTTTATAAATATTTAGAAGTTATAGCATTAATGCTAAACATTTGCTTTTTTAATAAGTTTATGTTAATTTTGTAATATTATAATGCTTATAGTTTTTAATTAACTAGCTAAACATACTAATTTTGCAGTTTTTTTAATATTTTTTTTAGTTCTTTTTTTATAATTATTACATTTTTTTGTTTTAATTTTAACTGTTATATTTGCTTAGTAATATTGTTTATATTTTAATTATAAGCAAAGTATTAAGCTAATTTTATTTGCTGTTCTTTAATAATAACTGTTTTAGCAGCTAATATAGTTATATTAATAGCTAGCTTAGTAGTATTAATAGTAGTATATAAAAGCTTATTAAAATTATAATTATATAAATAATTAACTTTTTTTTATGCTTTGTATGCTTTTTTTGTTTTTTTAAAATAAAAATCTAGCTTAAACTTTTTATTAATTTAGTTGTTTAATGTTTTATAAAAGTTTTTATAAAATATTTCGTTTAAGTTATTATATAACTTTTTAAAAAACTTTATTATTTTATTAATAGTATTTTAATTTAGTTCTTTAAGCAAACTTTAAATAAATTAAAAATCAAAGTAATAATTTTTTTAAGCTTTAATATTTTTAGCATATATTTAATGCTAAAAAAAATAAGTTTTAAAATTAGTAAAATATATAGCTTTTAAGCAAGCTTTAAAATCTTATAATATAGCAATAGTAAACTTATTTTATTTAAAGTTTTAAAGCTTAAACTTTTGCTTAAGTAGTTTATAAGCTTTAATTTATAACAAATAATCTTTTAGTATTATTTTTACTATTTTTTTTGTTTAAAAAGTATTGCAATAAACAAAAACCTGTTTAATTTTATTAATGTTTTTAAAACGCTTTACGCAAAAAAAAACATTTAAATTATTTAGCTATTTGCTTACTTTTAACCTGTTAAACAGCAAATATTAGTTTAACTTTAGGTTAAAAAGCATAAATAATAGCTTAATTTTAGCATTATACTTATTATTAAAATACCTTAAACTAAATAAAGTTGCTTTAATACTTTTTAAAAACAATAAACTAATTATTTTTATTTTTTTTGTTTGTAAGTAGTTTTAATGTTTTTTATATATTAAAGTAAAAAGATCTAATGATTTTTTATAGCTAAATTACTTAACTAAGCTATAGTTTTTAAACTTTTAAGCTATATAATAAATTAAAATAAAGTTTGTATAAAAATAACAAAAAAAATAAGCTGCAAAAAATAATAAAAGTAAGCTGCAAAAAATAATAAAAGTAAGCTAAATAAAAGTATAAATTTAAAAAAAAAAAAAGTATAAAATACTAAAAGTTTTTAAGTATTCTAAATATTTAAGTTTTTTTGTGCTATTTTTTTGGATTTTTTTTTTAAAAAACCTAACGATTTTTTTTGTTTGCGTTTATAAAAACTGCTAGCTTATTTTTTATAGCTTTTTAAGTTTTTTTTTAAATACTTTTATATTTTTGTTTTTTGTACGCTTTTATTTTTTTATATGCTTTATAACGTTTAGTTTTCTTGTTTTTTAGTTTAGCTTGCTTTATTTTACGCAAGTTTTATTAAATAAGCTTTATTTTTTTATAGCTTTTTACTTATAAAAGTAGCATGCTTTTTTTTTTTTTTTAAAGCTTTTTTATTTAATAATAAGTACTATAAAAAAGCAATAGCTGCGTTTTACGCAAAATTTTTAAGCAATAGCTAGCTTATACCTAAAAAACCTTGCTTTTTATTTTTTAATAAAAAACTATATTAGCTTAAAAAACAAAATATATTTTTAATTATTAATAGCTTTATATATTAATGCATAAACTTAAATTTATTTAATATAAATAAGCGTTAAATTTGCTTGTATTATAGCTTTTAAAAATTTTAGCAACTTTTATTTTTTTTTAAGCTTGTTTTTTATTTTTTTTTGCTTATATAAAAGCAATTATGCTTTTTTTTTTGTAAAGCACTAGCTTTTTAGCAAAAATCCTTTTTTTTTAGCTCTTTAAGAGTTTTTAACAAACAGTTTTCTAGCTGCGCTATTTTAAAAATTATATTAATATTTTAACACTTAATTGTTGTTTTGCTAAAAAAAATAAAAACGCTTTATAAACTAAACTAAAAAAAACAGTTTAACATTTTTATACGTTTGTTTTAAGCTTTAATAATTAAAAGCTGTTAGCTTAAACGTTTATTGCTAATTATAACTAAACTGCTTACGTTAAGCAAGCTTTGCTTATTATTAGCTAAAGTAGCTAAATATAATATATTATGTTTTGCTTATAAAAAGTGTAGCAATTAATAAATAAATAAATTAAACATATAAGTTAGCAATAATAAATTGCTTGTTTGTTAGTTTTGTAGTATTATTTATAGTAAATAAAAGATCGGTTTTACTAAAAATACTAATAAAATAAAGCAATACAATTGTGCAAAATTTACTATATTACTTTAATTGCAAAAAAATAAGTTATAACTTATACATTTAAGCAATTAAGCTATATATAAATTAAAAAATTAAACAATTAATTAAAAAGCTATTTAATAATACAAATAAAGCAACTATAGCTAATTTTCATTTTTTTCTGCATGTTTGTTAAGTTTATACTTTAAAATTTAGCGTAATACTTATACTTTTATTCTTACTATATAACTTAGCCTAGACTTACTTTAACTAGCTAGTTAGCTCATTTAGCTACTTTACTTTACTTTAATATACTTAAAGAAACTAAACCTTTTAATATATTTATATAAAAACACAAAAAACAAATTGTACTAAATATTACTAATATATTTAATTATAACATTATTTTAAAAATACTATAGCTAAAAATTAGCAACCCTTTAATTTAATAAAAAGCAAAAACCATTAATTAGAAAAGTAAAAAATAAAGCAAGAAAATCAGAAAAATTGCAAAAGAAATCTTAAACAAAATACTAAAAGTATATTATAGATTTTATAAACTATTCAAAAAAAAAGAAAAAAAAGAACTTTTTAAACATGGCCTATAAAACTACTATATCTTTATTAAGAAAAAATATTAACTAAAGCTTTATTAAATATATTACATAAGCTTAAACAAAACAAACGCTTTATAAAAATACATTTAGAAAAACCTAACAAAAAAATTCTTAAGAAAGTTTTAGTTATTTGCTAAATACCCTATAGTACTAGTACTTAAAATAAAAAATAAAAAACAACTAATTAATAAAAAAGAAAAACTAATATAGCAAGTAATAGTTAACTATTAATTATTAAACATAATTATTATTGCAAATAAATATTTTTTTACTTTATTAGTAACTATAAGAAAAAACATTAGCTAAGCAAAATAGTTTATAGTAGTTAATATCTTAAATAAATATTATGCTATTAAAATAGCTAAAGGAAAAAAATGGAAAACTGCTATATAAACAATATATAAACTATATAAGTACATAGTTATGCTATAAGAACTATAAAACGTATTAGCTAGCTTTTAATACATAATAATAACGATTTTATAGAAGTTTTTAAACAAATTTGTGTTTATTTACTTAAATAATATCTTAATTTACTTTAGAACACTAAAAAAACACAAAAAACACGTAACTTAAGTGTTAAAAACACTTAAACAAGCAAAATTACAACTTAATACAAAAAAGTATATATAGCATACATAAAAAATCAACTTTTTAAAATTTACGATTACCTTAAAACAAATACAAATTTAATAGTTAAAAATTAATACAGTATAAAACTAAAAAATATTTAACCTAGCTACTATTATAAATATATAACAAGCATTAAGATTTTTAAACTATATTTAAATGTTAATTTAAAACTTTAAAAAGATAGCATTTTACTTTATAAAGTATACAAGGAAAAAATACAAAAGAAAATCCTTTTTAATTTTAAAAGAAGCTTAAAAAGCTTTTAAAAAATTAAAACTAAAAATTATTTCTGACCTTATAGTTAAATTACCTGATTTATAGAAAAAAAAAAAGCTAAAAACAAATGCTTTAGATAGTATAATTGCAGAAGTTTTAAAACAACTAAAAAACAACAAAAAATAGCACTTAGTAGCTTATTATTTTAAAGCACTATAAAATGCAGCATTATAATACCTTATATATAATAAAGAACTACTTGTAATTATTATAGCACTCAAGAAGTAAAAACTATTTTTTACAAGAACTATAAAGCTAATTAAGATTTATTTAGATTATTAAAACTTAACAAAATTTATAACTACACAAAAGATTACTAAACAACATAAAAATTAAATAGTTTTTTTTTCTAAGTTTAATTTTAAAATATGTTATATTAAAAAAAAAGAAAACATTTAAGCAAACATACTTAGTTAACGAGGTTAAAAGGGATTTAAAGTTTTAAAAAGAAACATTTAAGTATTACATTCTTAAGAAAATAAAAGCTTAAAAATTGAAGTTATACTTAAGGATTTTATAAATATATAGCTATAATAAGCCTATAACTTAAAAAAGTTAGCATAACTACAAAAATACAAAAGATTAAAAAATAACAAGCTAATATATAAACATAAAGTCTACTTACTGAAATCCTTACGAAACAAGTTTATTAAGAAATTCTATAAACATCCATTACATAGAAACTAAGAAAAAAAGGTCGACCTTAAAAAAAACGCTTAAGAAATCCTAATTAAACTTAAATAAAGTAGCTTGTGCTGCTTTAGCCCGCTTTTTCTGTTGTTTTTGCTTTTTTGCTAGCGCTTTTTGTTCTTTTTTATTACGCTTTATTTTGTTTAGTTTATTTAAGAACTAAAGCTTTTGCTAAACTATTTTAACACTTTTTGCTTTTAAAAAACGTTTTTATATGCAAAGCTAAGCTAACTTGCTTAAAACAGAATTAAAGCTATTTTAAGCTTGTTTTAATTTTTCTTAAACTAAAAGTAATTGTTGCTTTGCTTGCTTTTTTTTCTTCTTAAAATAACGGTATTTAAAAACTATATTATTAATTAAGTTAATTAAAACCTTTAATTTGTTGCAAAAGCAACTAGCATGTACGCATTTAAAACAACAAAACATATTATCTGTTATTTTGCACGTTAGTAACTAATTAAAACAGCAAAAGCAAAGCATAACTTCATAGCTAGTAAAGTTAATAAAAAAAGCAAAAATAAGTTTTTGCTCTGTTTTAAATAAGCAGTTAGTTTTTTTAATGCGCTTTAATATTATAACATATAAAAAAAAAAAAAAGAAAGAATACTTACGGAAAATTGTTAAAACAACAATTCTAGAAAAAAAGAAATAGTATTACAAAATTAGCACAAAGGTAGCTTTTAAAGCGGCTTAATGCTTTTATATATACTATGCACCTTTTTTTTTGTCGGCTAAAGCTAAAATTATATAACAACTTATTTAGCTTACTAAGCTTACAGTAATTTAAAGCTTACTAAGCTTACAGTAATCTAGTGCTTACTAAACTTGCAGTAATCCAGAAAAAATTATTACTTTTTTTACTTTTTTTTTGTTTATATAATTATGCACTTTTTATATCTAGTTACTTATTTAATTCTAGTTCTTTAGCTATTAATTTCCTTATAACTGCTGAGCACTAATATATTTATTACTTTTAATCTTTTAAAACCCCTATTAATGCATAGTGGTAAGAGTACTCCGAAAACCTCTTTAACGGACTACCGTTAAGGATCCTATTATTACTTGCAAATCAAAACCCCAAGAGCAAGCCCGTTATATTAATGTATGACAGGTCCGTTACAATGTAGTAATAATAAAGCTTAATAGTATTAAACTTTATTTTTTTTAATATATTGCTTGCAGTTAAAAAATTGCACGTTATGTTTTATAAAAAGATCTTAAAAAGTCTAAAAAATTAGTTAAATAAAATTTAGCATAATATAAAAAAAAGCTAATATAAAAAGCATTTATTATTTATAGTTATATATATTGCTTGCTTTTATTTAAGCAGTTGCTATAGCTTAAATAAAAAATATAGTTTTTTAATTTTTATATATTATTATAAGTTATTTATTATAGTTTTAATAATTTAAAATAGTGCAAAATAAAGTATTATAAACTTAATATACTTTAGATATTTTTTTTTTGTTTTTATAAATAGTAAAGGTTTATAAAATATAACTAACGTTATTTTATAGTTGTGCAATATTTAAAAATAAAGCAAACCTTTTTAAATATAATAATTTAAATAAAAAACAAACAATATAAACTAATAAATAATTAGTTGCTTTACTTATATAAGCTAAAGTTAGCATTAAATAAAAAAAAAGCTATTTTTTTTTTAAAAAAAGTAATAATATGCTATTATAACTATATAAATAAGCTAAATATATTTAAACTAGCAATTATAAAACAGTTAATTAAATTTTGCATAATATTTTTATAACTTATATTAAAATTTTAAACATTATTTTTAAAGTTAAAATTATTATATATAAATATAGCATTTAAGTTATAAATAATACGCTTTAAATTAAGCTATATATTTATTAATTTAAGTATTAAAACATTAGCTAACTAGCTATTATGTATGCAATTTTGTTTAGCTATTTTATTTAGCTGTTTTAAAACAAACTTATAGCTAACATATATTTTAAATTAAGCAAAAGTATTAATTACTTAAGTTTATGTTTTACTATTATAAAAATAAATGCTAATAAATTATTATAAGAAATTGCTTGTTAAAAATGCATATATACTTAATAATAAAGCTATAATTATATATGCTTTAGCAATATAAAAAAACAGTATGTTAGCTTTAGTTATGTTATAAAATTTACGCTTAGTTTATTAATTTATAAAAATACCTAAAAAAAAAGCAGCAAAACATAAAAATACGTTTTAAATTTAAAACTAGAAAAAATAAAGTAACCTTTTAATTTATTACATATTATAAACATTTTTAACTTAGCAAAACTTTTTATTAAAAGCTTTAAATGCCTTAAGATTAAATTTAGTAAAGGCTAATTATTTAAATAAAGTAAAAAGCTTGTTTTAAAATGCAAAAATGTTAATAATATTACAACCTGCATTGTTTTTTTTAAATTTTATCTAAATACTAGCTTTTTAAAAACGCTATTAAACTTTAGGGTTTTTTAATACGTTAACTATTTTGCATATTTATAGCTTTAACTAGTTATTAGTTATAATTTATAATAAAAGCTATCCTTTTAAAAACTAACGAAAATTATAGCTTTAATTATAATTGTAATGCTAGTACTTTTGTATGTTTATTATAACTTATTGCTAGCATACAAAATTGGATTTTTTATTTAAGTTATTACTTTTATAATTAAAATTATCTTTAAAGTTAAAAGCAATAAAAGTAGTATTAAAAAGGTTAATTAATTTAAATATAAAAAATAACATAAACGCTAATATAGTAAACTATATAAGCAAGCAAAATAATCGCAAAGAAAACAATAGTAAAAAAAATAATATTTTAGTTAAAAAATTTATAGTATATAATGCAACAACAATTAAGCGTTAAAAAAATACGAAAAAAATATAACTATGTACAAAATATAATAATTAATTAATTAAGTATAACTTTAAACAGATTTAAAGTTGCTGCATAAATAAATTACGGTTTATTGTTTTTTAAATAAAAACGTAAACAGAAAAATCAACATAGTTGCTTTAAACTAGAATTCCAAGTTTGTATTAAAAGAAGTAAAAAAAGTTGTAATTAGTAAAAAAGTAATATAGCTAAAGAAGTATAAACATAAAAACTATTCTAGTTTAAAGCACCTAAAATAATGTTTAGCTGTTTTTGCTTTATATTTAAAGGCCTTTGTTTTTATGTTTTTATAGCTGCTTATAACTTAATTAGTTTTTTAGCTACGTTATAATAGCTAAGCTTTTTTGTATTTAAAACTTATTTAGCTATTTTATGTGCTTTTTTTAGGTTGCATAATAATTAATAGCTTAGTTAAAAATTTGTTTGCTTTTTTAGTATATTATAAGTATAATAAAAAGTATATATAAATTTTTTATCAAATAAAGATTTTAAAACATATTTTTATATATTTTTAATTTTTATATTAGTAAAGTTATTTAATATAAAGCATATATTTTTTATATATTTTTATATAAAAAAATATATTTATAAAAATAGCTAACTTGCTTAAGTAGCTTACTTGCTTATAAATAATATTATAGCTTAATATTTAAAAGCAAAAAAGTTAATAAAAATTAAAATAACTATAAATATTATAGCAATATATTAACTTTATATTTATTTTTTTAATATATGCTTAAATTAATTATATTATTAAAAAGTTTTATTATTTAATAGCGTTTTATTTTAAATGTTATATAATGTACTAAAAAAGTAAAAAAAATAATCTTTATATAAAATAAAAATATATAAACTTAATTAATTAAAAAAGTAAATATAATAAAATAAATAAAGCTAAAAATTATTTTTAATAAGCTTTAATTTTAACTAATTAAACCTTTAAAAAAAGTTATATTTATATAAAGTTATATTTATATAAAGTTATATTTATATAGTAATTTTTTATGTTTATATATTAATTGCTTTAAAAAAATATATATTGTATTACTTGGGCTAACGGCTTATTAGCTATGCTAGTTTTTATTTCTTATATATATAGGTAAAAACTGTGCTTATAGGTCGAAAGCAAGCTATAAGCAGCTTACTTTTTTTTTAGTAGCTAAGTAAAAACATCCTATATTTACTCTTAAGTTGCACTAGTTTTGCTACAATTTTATTAAGTGCTTTACTTTTTATTTCTTTGCTTTTAGGTTATTTGTTTACTTATAATATGCTGTTAACTAAGTATATGTATCTTTACGTAGTCACTTCGTAGTTCTTTTTTTTCCGTATTTTCTTTGCTTTATAGTTTGCTTGCTTTAGTATTGCTGCTTGCTTTATGCTACTTATAGCAGTTTTTTTAGTTTTAGCACTTATTTAACTAAGTATGCTGCTTTTTTTTCCTAGTCTTTTTTTAAACCTTTTTTTATTGTATTGCTAATGCATTATAATTTGCTTGCTTTAATATTACTGCTAGCTTTTTGCTGCATTAGTTTTTTTATAACTAAGTTATAACTAAGTTATAAGCAAAGTTAATTGCTTATTACTTTTTAGTTTGCTTTTTATATATTTATTTTTTAAGCTGCCTTTATGCTTTTTGCAGTAAGCTTACTAAGTAAGCATAGCTTATAAATAGCTTATGCATTAAGCAATATAAAGTAGTAATAAGTAATAAGTTATTTTACTTAGCTACTTATGCTAATTTTTTCCTTTTTTAATTACTAACCTTACTACTTTTATTATTATTACTACTATATGCTTAGCTTACGCTTGCTTTAATATATTAAAATGCCTAGTTTATAATATAATTAGTTATTAATGCGTTATAATTATATAAAAATCTACTTTGCTATAGCTGCTATGCCTTTTGCAGTATATATTTATAACTAGCTTAGCTTAAGTATATATGCTAACTAATATTAAGCTTACATATTTAAAGTTATAAGTTATTTTATTGTAGTTTTTACTAGTTATTTAATCTATAGTACTAAACAAAGTAGCTAATAGCTTATTATTATATAGTTTAAGCTTTTATAACTGCTTATTATTATGCTTTCTTGCTATAACGCTAATTCTTAAAATAAAAGTAAATACCTTAGTACTTTACGCTAAAGTATTGCTAATAGCTTTAAAATTTATATTTATTAAGCACGCTAAAATGCTTAAGCTATACTACTACTATATTGCTTATATTATAATAGTATATTATATACCTTTTATTGCTGTTTTTTTTATGCTAATTATATAAAAATATTAATAATTTTTATGCTTGCAATATTACTAGCAAGTCTGCTAAGTGCTTATAATGCAAAAAAAGCAAAGTAAGCACTAAAAATAGCAGTTATAATTCTATAAGTACTTTTAACTATATTAATGTTTGCACGTTCTTAAGCTTTACTTTATGCTTATTTTAACCGTTAAAATTTTTTTAATTCTAAGTACTACTAACAATTTTTTAGCTTAAAAGAATTAATAAAAAACTTTAATTGTTTATTAAAGCTTGCATAGCTACGCGCTGTTTTTATACTAATAAAAATATTTAAGCTGCATTTATAGCTAGTATATAACTTTAAGTTATAATTAAAAAAGCAAAAAAAGCTGCAGTAAGTAAAAAAGCCAGAAGTTTTATATAAATAAGCTAGTTAAAAAGTGTTTATATAACTTCTAAAAGTTAGCATTATTATATATTTAGTAGCTAAAAGTTTTAGTAAAATTTTAGTGTTTAATGCTTAATAAAGTTGCTTAATTGCTTTGCTTTTTTATAATGTATGCTTTTTAATTCCTATAGTTTTATGTTTGTAATTTTATATTATTATTTTTAGTACTTTATTATATTATGCTTTATTTTAAAGTTTATAAACGTAAGCCTGTAATAAATAGCTTTCCTAAAACTATAAATAGCAAATAGCTTTATAACAGCTGCTTTAGCTTTTGCTTCGTAGTTATAGTAAACCTTTTTTAGCTTAAAAAAAAGCTAGTATTAATACTTAGCTGTTTTTGCTCTGTGTTTAAAAGCTTCTGTTTCTGTGTTTTTGCAGCTGCTTATAACTTAATTAGTCTTTTAGCCACGTTATAATAGCTAAGCCTTCCTATATTTAGAACTTATTTAATTATTTCACATGCTTTTTTCAAGTCGCGCAATAACCGGTAGCTTAGTTAAAAATTTGTTTGCTTTTTTAGTGTGCTACAGGTAGCTTTAAAAAAATATAATAATTATATATTTTTTTTAAGCTTTTATAATTATATATTATTTATAACTTAATTTTTATAATTTTTATTTATAAATTTTATTACTTTAAAGTTTTTTAAGCTTATTATATTTATTATATTATATAAAAAAGCATATTTTTTGTTTTTTATATAAATAGCTATTTTTTAATTAAATTAAAGCTATTATAATTAATTAAATAATATAGCAATTAATATATTAATATTATAAACAAAAATATTAAGCTAAAAAAAAAGCTTAAAAGTTAAAATAAAATATATAAAGCTTATTATAAGCGCTAATTTATTAATGTTATTATAAATAGTTTAAGCTTTAATTTTAATAGTTTATATATTAATTATATTATTTTTTATTAAAACTAAAAACATAACTTTAGTTTTATTTAAAGTTAAATATATTATTAAACTTATTAATTAATAATGCTTGTTTTAATTACTTTATTATTATTATAAAAGTTTTTTATAAATTTGTTTAATATTATTATTTTTATTTATTATTATAGTTTTAATAATAGTTTAAGTATTTTTAAATGTTATTTATAAAATGTTTAAAGCTTTATTAAAGCATTTTTAAAGTTTATAGCTAAATATTATATATTATTTAAGTTATATTTTTTTTAAGAAATTTAATATTATAATTAATAGTTTTTGCTTTATAATTTTAATTTTTTAATAAGTTTTATTTTAAATTTAAGTTTTTTGTTAATTTTTTTAAGCAATAATAATATTTAAACTTATTAAAGTAATAAATTATTAATTACTTTTTTTAGCTAATTAATATAAAATAAATTCTTTATTTTATATAACTTTAAAAAGTTTAATATATAGCTATATTTTTGTTTTTTTATAATTTAAAAATGTTTTATAAACTTTAAGTTTAGCTTTATAATTAAAGCTTATATAGCAAATTTTTTTTTAGCAAAAATATTATGTTTTTTTTTTAAAGTTTATAAGTTGTTTTTTTTTATTAGCTTAAATTTTTTGCTTTTTTTAAGCTTTTAAAGCTGCTTTATATATTATTTATTATATTTTATACGTTTATTTAACAAGTTTTAATGCTTTATATTTAAGTTTAATTATTAATATTAAAGTTATTAGTTTTATTAATAATAAGTTATAAAGTTTAACTTTTATAGCTATTTTTAATAATGCTATATTAATAAATAAATATTATAATATATTATATATAAAGTTTAATACTAATAAATTATTATTTTAGTTATTTTAATTTTTATTAATGTAAAACTTTATTTTTTAGTTTAATTTTTAGTTAATAAATTTTATAATGCTTTATATTTAAAAATATAGCACATTTTTATAATAATGTTTAATTTTTATAAGCTTATTAATTTTAATTATAAAAACTAATATAAATAGTTTTATATTATTAAATATTTAAACATTTAATATTTTTAAAAAACAATAAGCTATTTTATAATATTTAATTGTTATATTTTTGCTTTTATTAGTTTTTTTTTTAATATTATAATAATAAAGTTACTAAATTTATTAATAAATGTTTATATATAATTATATTTATATTTATTTTTTTGCATTATTTTATTATTAATTATTATGTGTTTTTATATTATTATTAATATTAATAATAAATATAATAAGCTAAAAGTTTTATTTTAAGGTTGCTTATTATAATAATACTTATAATAATTATAAATATATTTTTATATATGTTTTTTAAATATTAGCTAATAAAAGTTTTATTTTAAAGCTTTAATTATTTTGTTTTATTTAAAGTATATAAAAATCTTTAAAAAATAAGTTTTATAAATTAATATAATATATAGCGCTATTTTATTATTATTAATAATTTTAAGTATTATTAATGAATTATTATTTAAGCTTATATTTTAATATGTGTTTTTTAATTTAATTAAGTTTATTAAGTTAATTTTTTATAGCATTATTATTTTAGCTTATATAATAACGTTATTTATAAGTAAGTTGCGCATTTAAGCAAGTTGCGCACTTTTTTAATTAATACGTATACTTTATTTTTATTGCGTAATAATTTTATAATAAAACAATGTTTGTAAAATCTAAAGAAGCTAAAATTCTTTTAGCTATTTAAGCTATTTAATCATTTAAAAAAATTAGCATTTAACGCGCTTCTAAAATTTATAACGTTTTATTTTTAATAATACGCGATTGCATTAAAAAACGCACTACAAGAAATAAAACCCGCGCTAATATGCATAAACTTAATCTAATTAAAAAAAACGTGCTTTTTAACTATATTATTAATTTAAATAAGCAAAAATATTCTTTTTTTTATGCTACTATAAAAAATATAGCTGATTTTTTGTGCAACTTGCGAAATGTATTGCTTATTAGTAAGCACTAGGCTTATAACTTTGTTAATTGCTATAAAAAGCTTAAAACGTAGTTTATACGTGCTTATAATTATTAAAGAACATTATTGGAAAATTTAAAGATTATTAGCGCGTAATTTAAACGTTATACATATATAAAAACGCAATACGGCATTTTAAATAAAAATATTTAACACTTTAATAAAACTAAGTTTATAATAAGCTAAATTTGCGTATATATAGTTATTATACATGCTAATTAACGTAAAAAACATAAAGCAGTGCAGCTTAGTAATAAAAAATAATTAATAGTAATTTGTTTAATTAATTTATATAGTTTATTTATTTTTTTATATATTATTTTTTAAAGCGCTTTTTATTTTTAGCATTAGTACAAAAATACTAACTTTTTAACAAATTAAATACTTAATACTAGTTTTAATAAATAAACAAATAATAATATAAAATTAAAATAAGCAAAACATTTTAAAAAACATATTTAGTTGTTTTAAAAAAGCGTATATTAGTTATTAGTGCTAAACTAACATAAAAGTTATATATTAGCTAAGTTTAAAAAGTTTTGCAAAAAACAAAACATTATAACTATTGTTTTGCTTTTTTATTTGTTACATTTAATTTAGCTACTTAACGTTAAGCTTTATAGTTTATTAAAGCAAGCATATAATTACTAAATTAACAAATTTATTAAGTTATATGTTAATTATATTACTAAGCCTGAGTTTTTTATTGCGTTTAAAAAAGCTTATATTGTTACTTTTATAAAATCAAACATTAAAAAAAGTTTTTAAAAGTTAGAATTAATACCTTATAATTTGCAAGCAGTAATTTTAAAGCTAAATGTGCAGTTATTATTACTAATGCTAATTTTTAATATTGTTAACTTATTTAAACCTTAAGTTTTTTATATGCTAAAAACTGCTAAAAAAGCAAGCATGCAATTAACTTTTATTAAAAGTCAAATTTTTAGTTACTAAAGAAGCTTTTTAAAGCTAATTTTAAGCGCTGTTAACTAGCTTGCAAAATTAAATTAAATGTTAGCATATTAACTAACCTTTATAAACAACAAGAACTAAAAGCTTTATAAAGCAAATAAAGCACTTAGTAAGCGCTAAAAAAGTAAAAAAAAGCGCTTATAAAACGAAAATAGTTTTACTATAAAAAATATAACTAATTTAATTGCTTAAAAAAATACGTAAGATTTAGTATAGTTATAAACGTTGAAAAATCGTAATAGTAATAAGCTAAGTTTATTATACTAGCAACATTATAAACAATGTAGCAAAACTAGCTATAATTTGAAAACTTATAATAAAAATATAAAAATAAGTAATAAAATAAAATCTAATTAATTTTTAATAATATTTGCTTTAGTTGTAAAGTTATTAAAAATTAAACATTAAAGTATAATAAAAAGTGCACAATTTGCTTAAATACGCAACTTGCTTATAAATAACGTTAATTATAAATTTTTTAAATCTTTTTAGTAAAATTATTATTAAAGTATGTTTTTTAGCTGTTTTAGCTTTAATAGTAATAAGTTTAGCTATTTTATATAATAATGCATTAATTATTACGTTTTTTTGTTTTAATTTATATTAAAAAATAATATTAAAATTTAATAAAAAGTTTACTTATTAAACTTATTATGTAAATAATATTTATTTGCTTAAAAAATATAAGAATATTTAATAATTAATAACTATAAAAAACTTATTACTTAATAGTTTAAAATAGGAATGCTTTAAAGTTTATATTATTATTAATAACTTTTAGTTTTAAATAAAATACGTTTTTTTTAAACTAGTTATAATTTTAAAAAAATATTTTATTAGCTTTTATTTTTAGTTGTTTTATTATTATTAAATAATATTACTAGTAATATTATAAAAAGCATTTATTTTTACTTTAATAAATTATTTAAGTTAAAAAAACGTTAATATAAAAGCTTTATATAACGTAGTTTATATGCAAGTTGCTTATTTAAGCGAGTTGCTTACTTTTTTATTTAATGCGTATACTATGTTTTTATTGCGTAATAACTTAACAATAAAACAATGTTTAAATTAAACTAAAAAACTAGAATTGTTTTTACTTTTAAAGCTATTTAATCATTTAAAAAAATGTTAGTTTAACGCGCTTTTAAAATTTATGAAATTCTTTGTTTAATACTACGTAGCAAAATAAACGAACAAACTATTAAAGCTAAAACATGCGCTAATAATTATAATCTTAATTTAATTAAAAAAAAAATGCTTTTTAATTATGTTTTTAACCTAAATAATCGAAAATATGCTTTTAGTTACAATTTTATAAAAAATATAGCTAATTTGTTTTAAAAGTTGCGTAGTGCTACTATTATTAGCAAACTATAAGTAAACAACTTTATTAAGCGCTATTTAAAGCTTAAAATACGTTATACGTATTAATATAATTATTAAAAAGCTTTATATAAAGATCTTGCTATAATAAACGCATAATTTAAGCGTTATACGTATATAAAAACGTAATATAGCATTAATAATAACAATATATAAAACTTCGATAAAACTAAGTTTATAATAAGCATTATTTTAGGATTAATAGTAGTTATATATACTAATTAACATAAAAAACAAAAAATAGTATAGCTTAGCAATAAAAAATAAACAATAGTAATTAAAACAATTAATTTAGCTAATATATTTATTTTGCTATTTATTATTTTTTAAAGCGTATATTACTTTTAGTATTAATATAAAAACATTAACTTTTTATATAACTAAGTATTAAATATTACTTCTAATAAATAAACTAATAATATTATTGCGTTAAAATAAATAAAACATTTTTATAATTTTATTAAGTTATTATTAAAAGGCAAATATTAAATATTAGTGTTAAACTAGCACAAAAGTTATATTTTAGCTAAATTTAAGCAATATTACAAAAATCACTAAATTATAATTATTGTATTACTTTTGCATTTATTATATTTAATTTAGCTACTTAATATTAAGCTTTATAATATATTAAAGCAAATATATAATTGCTAAATATTAGAATTTATTAAGTTATATATTAATTATATTACTAAGGCTAAATTTTTTATTGTGTTTAAAAAGGAATATTTAACTACTTTTATAAAATTAAACATTTGGAAAAAGTTTAAAAAGTTAAAATTAATTTTTTTTAATCTTTAAGCAGTAATTTTAAAGCTAAATATAAAAGTACAAACACTATTACTAAAATTAAAAGCTTTTAAGCTTTTTATACTTTAAGTTATTTAAATATTAAAAATTTTAACAAAAATAATCGTACAATTAATTTTAATTAAAAAGCAAATTTTTAATTATTATATATATTATATTACTTAAGCTAACAGCCCATTAGCTATGCTGGTTTTTATTTCTTATATATACAAGTAAAAACCGTGCTTATAAATTGAAAGCAAGCTGTAAGCAGCTTACTTTTTTTTTAGTAGCTAAGTAAAAACATTTTATATTTACTTTTAAGTTGTACTAGTTCTGCTACGATTTTATTAAGTGCTTTGCTTTTTATTTCTTTGCTTTTAAGTTATTTATTTATTTGCAACATGCTATTAATTAAGTATATATATCTTTACATAGTTACTTTATAGTTTTTTTTTTTTTGTATTTTTTTTGCTTTGTAGTTTGCTTGCTTTAGTATTGCTGCTTGCTTTATGTTACTTGCAGTAGTTTTTTTAATTCTAGTACTTACTTAGCTAAATATACTACTTTTTTTTCTTAGTTTTTTTTTAAACCTTTTTTTATTGTATTGTTAATATATTATAATCTGCTTGCTTTAGTATTACTGCTGGCTTTTTGCTACATTAGTTTTTTTATAACTAAGTTATAACTAAGTTATAAGCAAAATTAATTGCTTATTATTTTTTAGTTCACTTTTTGTATATTTATTTTTTGAGCTGCTTTTGTGCTTTTTGCAGTAAGCTTACTAAGTAAATATAGCTTATAAATAACTTATGTATTAAGCAATATAAAATAGCAATAAGTAATAAGTTACTTTATTTAACTACTTATGTTAATTTTTTCCTTTTTTAACTATTAATTTTATTACTTTTATTATTATTACTACTATATGCTTAGCTTGCGCTTGCTTTAGTATATTAAAATATTTAGTTCGTAATATAATTAGTTGCTAATATATTGCAGTTATACAAAAATTTACTTTGCTATAACTGCTATACTTTTTATAGTACGTATTTATAATTAGCTTAGCTTAAATATATATACTAACTAGTATTAAGCTTATATATTTAAAGTTATAAGTTATTTTGCTGCAGTTTTTACTAGTTATTTAATTTATAGTATTAAACAAAGTAGCTAATAGTTCGCTACTATATAATTTAAGCTTTTATAACTGCTTGTTGTTATGCTTTTTTGCTGTAATATTAATTTTCGAAATAAAAGTAAATACTTTAGTACTTTACGCTAAAGTATTACTAATAGCTTTAAAATTTATATTTATTAAGCATGCTAAAATGCTTAAGCTATATTATTACTATATTGCTTATATTATAGTAGTATATTATGTACTTTTTATTGCTGTTTTTTTTATGTTAACTATATAAAAACATTAATAATTTTTGTGCTTGCAATATTACTAGTAAGTTTGCTAAGTACTTATAATGTAAAAAAAGCAAAGTAAGCATTAAAAGTAGCAATTATAGTTTTATAAGTACTTTTAACTGTATTAATATTTATACGTTTTTAAGCTTTACTTTATGCTTATTTTAACTATTAAAATTTTTTTAATTTTAAGTATTACTAATAATTTTTTAGCTTAAAAAAGTTAATAAAAAACTTTAATTGTTTATTAAAGCTTATATAGCTATGCGCTGTTTTTGTACTAATAAAAATATTTAAGCTGCACTTATAGCTAATATGCAACTTTAAGTTGCAATTAAAAAAGCAAAAAAAGCTATAGCAAATAAAAAAGCTAAAAGTTTTATATAAATAAGCTAGTTAAAAAGTATTTATATAACCTTTAAAAGTTAATATTGTTATATATTTAGTAGCTAAAAGTTTTAGTAAAATTTCAGTATTTAATGCTTAATAAAATTGCTTAATTGCTTTGCTTTTTTATAATGTATGCTTTTTAACTTCTATAGTTCTATATTTGTAATTTTATATTATTGTTTTTAGTACTTTATTATATTATGCTTTACTTTAAAGTTTATAAATATAAGCTTATAATAAGCAGCTTTTTTAAAACTATAAGTAATAAATAGCTTTATAATAGCTGCTTTAGCTTTTGCTTTATAGTTATAATAAACTTTTTTTAGCTTAAAAAAAAGCTAGTATTAATGCTTAACTATTTTTGCTTTATATTTAAAAGCTTTTATTTTTATATTTTTATAGCTACTTACAACTTAATTAGTTTTTTAGCTATGTTATAATAGCTAAACTTTTTTGTATTTAAAACTTATTTAGCTATTTTACGTGCTTTTTTTAAGTTATATAATAATTAGTAGCCTAGTTAAAAATTTGTTTGCTTTTTTAATGTATTACAAGTATTATTATATTTAAAGCACTAGTTTAAAAAATACAGCAGTAATTTTTTAGCTTAATTATATTAGCACGTTAATAATTTATAGCTAAATATTTTTTAAAACGTAAAATATCCTTTTAAGCTAATTTTTTTTATACGTAACTAAACTAATATAAAACTTTTAACTTTATATAAGCTTTTATGCATATTAAGCTGCTTATTATATAAAAACTAGTTAATAATAGTTTGTTTAAACCTTGTTTTTTTTTGTTTTTTGGTTTACTACTAAATATATTACGCATATATTAATTTTAGGTTTATTAGTAGCTCGTTTTTTTTGTTGCTTTTATTGCTCTTTTAGTATATTTTATAGTTTAAAATTTCCAAAAGTTTGCTTTATGCTTTGCTAGCTTAAAATATTTTTTTTTTACTATTGTTTAGTTATACTTTATAGCTTTAAACTTTTTTGTTATTAATTAAGTTATATGTTATTAAAGCTAGCTTTTTAAATTACTTTTAAATATAATTTATTATATTTATGTTTTTAACTTTTTTTATATATTTAATAGTTTTATAGTCTAGCTATAAGTTTAAAAAGAAAATTAGCAACTCTATTTTAAAGTTAGTTATATAAACACTTTTATAAGCTTTAGTAATAGCACATAAACATTTGTTTTAAACTTGCTTAAGCACTTTTAGCAGCCCTTGTTTTAGCTATTAGTTTTATTTTATTAATTTATGCTATACTATTAACTTATACTTAATTGCTGCTTGTATTACTACTATATATAAAAGTTTTGCTTAAATTATGCTTAGTTTTTACGTAAACTAAGCTAAATAGCTTACTAATAACGTTTACTTTTTTAGCTTTTTATAAAGCATTTTATATTGCTTTTTTTAGTTTAAGCAGTAGTTTATTTATATGCTAAGCACTTTTACTACTGTTTTAAAGCATATTTTTTTTTAGCTTATTTTTATTGTATACTTAAAGGCTTTTTAGCTTAGCTTTATAAAATAAACAAAGTAATATTTGCTTAAGTTAAATTTAAATCTGTGTTTTTAGCTTTATTTTAAACAAACTTTATAAGCTCGTTTAAATGTTTTGCAAACTATTTTTATGTTTTTTTTAGCACTTAGTAAGTTCGTATTATTTGCAAAAATAGCGCTTTAAAGCTTTTATATAAGCTGTAGTTTATTATATAGCAAAGCAATATATAAGCAAAAAAAAATCAGCAATAGTAAAAATTCTTAGAAAGTACCTGCTTTAATATATATTAAGTTTAATTTTTGCTTATTAAAAAGTAAAGTTATTATATAATTTATTAAAAAGCTTTATATTTATTGTACTGTTTACTTTAAAAAGCTTATTTTTTTAAATATTTAATAAAGCCTTTTATATATTATTAAGTTAAACGCTTTTGTTATATTTAAAAAAAGCATTAAAATTGCTTTGTTTATAGCTTATATATAATGTACTACAAAAATAATTAAATATAGCGCTATTTTTATAAACTGTTATAACTTATTTTTTATTTGTTTAAAAAAAAGCAGTTTATATATTATAGTAGCATAAGTTAGTTTTAAAGCTATTTTAGCTTTAATAAGCTTTTTTACTATGTTTAATAAAGCAATAAGCTGTTAAAAGCTTAATAAGCTTTTATTTAGTTTATTTTTTAAAATAATTATTATTTAGGTATTTTAAAAGCATTTTAAGTAATAACTAATTTAAAAGCTAACTAATGCTATATTAACTATACGTTTAGCAAAAAACTTATGCTTATTTTTACTATTTTTAGGCAGCTATAAATTATATACTTTTAAAAACATGTTTAAAATTCTACTTAATTTTAATGTTTTTTAAGCTTTTATATAGCTTAAAATCGTTTGCATTTTATAATAGTTTATGCTGTAATAAAAGAAAAAAAAGGTTAAAAAAGCTAGCAAAATAGCTATGTTTTTTAAGTTAGCATTTAGTTCTAAAAAAAACTTTTTAATAAAAACTTTTGCTTTATTTTTAAAAGTGCTTGCTATAATTACGTTTAAGCTATTATTATTATAAAAGTCTAGCAGTATTAACCTTTTTAGTACTTATAAGCTTTTTATTTATGCTTACTTTAAAGTTTTTTATATTATTTTAGCTTGTTTTGCTTTTGTGCTTTTAGCTTTACTTTTTTTTATATTAAAAAAGTTATATAATTATTATTAAAAATAGCTTTTAAACGCTTTAGCTTAAGCTTTTTTTTGTGCTTTGTTTGCTTTATGTTTGTTTTAATAAGCCTTTTTAGTTTAGACTTTTTGCTAGTAAACATAAGCTTTTCTTTTTTTTTGCACTGCTTGCTTTATTTTTGCTGTTTATTAGTTATATTATAGCTTGCTTTTTTTTTAGTTTAGTACTATTTTGTTTGTAATTTTGTTTAAGCTATTAAACAGCTTTTTTATAGCTAAGTTTAAATATTTAAAGTTTTTAGTATTTATTAAATAAAAAGTTGCTAAAAAAAAGCATGCTTTAATTTTTACTTGTTTTATGTTAGTTAGCTTTTAGTTTTAGCTTAAGTTCTTTAAAGTTTTATTTAGTTTATTAAAGCTTTTTATTTAATACTTAAGCAGCTTATAGTTGCTTTTTATTATATTTAAGCTTAACATAAAAATAGCTTTTAAATTTATTAATACTTAAGCTAGGTTTATAGTAGTGTTTAGTTTTCTTTAATTAAAAAAAGTGCTTATATTTTTTAAAGTAATAAGCTTAAAGTTCTAGTTTTATACTAATAATATAGTTTTTTTAGCTCTAATATATAGCTTTAATATATATATTTAATTCTAGTAATATAAATTAAAATCTTTAAGTAATAAAGTTTTGTTAGCAAGCTGCTTTTATTTTAGTTTTATTAATAGTATAAGCTACTTTTAAACCGTACAAAAAAAAAAAAAAAAATAAATGTAATAAATATTAAGGTTTTTGTTTTTAAAGCTTAAAGTAACTATACATTAGTTTTTTATAGCCTTTATTTTTTTTATTTTTATTATTAAATCTATTAGTATAATTGCTTAAAGCCTGCTTTAGTTTTAATATTGCATAATGCTATATTTTAAGCTAATTAAACATATAACGTATAAAAAGTTGCTAGTAGCTATTAATAGCTTGCAAATTATTAAAACATTATATTTATTTTTTTTAAAAAAGATTTTTTTTATAATTATATAACTTTTTCTCACGTTTTATTAAAGTATAAAATACTTATTTATTGTATGCTAACAAAAGTTTTATTTTTATTGCTATTTTTTTTTAATGCGTTTTTATTACGGTTTAAAAGCAAAGTTAAGCTTTTTTTTTTTTGCGTTATTAAGTTCGTAGTTATAAACTTTTTTATTATAATACTACTTATATTTTTAAAAAAGTTAAACTAAAATTAATTTAAAATTATAACGCGCTTAATTAAAAACTGTCTTTTTTTTTAGCTATTATTTTAGTTTTTTAAACCTAAAAGCTTGTTTACCTTTTGCAGCTAAGTTATTTTTACGTTTTTTGCTGTTTTAAAAGCTAGTTATTTTTAAAAGCTAAACAATACTACAATAAGTTTGTTTTAAAAAGCTAATTTAACTATTATATCTGTAGTATAATTAGCTGCTTTATATATATATGCATTTTTTGCTATGTTTTTTGCTTTTTAAACGTATAAGCATATTACAGCTTATATAAAATGTTTGCTGTTGTACTGCTTATATTTAGCTAAACTATTTGCAGCTTATATTAAGCATATGTTTTTTTTGTTATTAATATATTACAAAAACGCATACTAACTGCAATATTTGTTTTTTTTGTAGTAAGCTATTTTATGCTTTTATTTATAGCATTAATAATATTTTAACGCTATTATATCTTTAAAATATAGCAAAGCTATATAATAATTATAATTTTAAAAAACTTTGTTATTATATAGCTTATTTATATTTTAAACTAACTTTATGCTAATATATATTAGTTTTATGTTATGCTTATGTTATTAAAGTTTCTTTAGTAGTATAACTTTTGTAATTTTTATATTGTTAGCTTGTTATAATTGCGCTTTTAAAAGCTTTTTTTTTAGTTTAATAACTTTAATAGCTAGCATGCTTGTTATTATAAGTTAAAATAATTGCTAATATACTATTAACCTATTTTTAAATATTATTATAGTTTATTTTATATTGTTTATATACTAGTTTTTTATTTTTTTTAAACTAAAAACAATTTTTTAGTTATTATTAGTAAGCTTATAAACTGCTTTAATAGCGTTTAAAAATAACGCTTTGTTTATTTTTTATATTATAATATATTTAGTTTTACTATAAATATTTAAAACTATTAGCATAACTATAATAGTTTAATTATAAATAGTTATTATGCTTACGCAATATAAAAAAGCTACTGTAATGTTAGCAAATTTTCTTAAGTTTAAGTTTTAGCTAATAATATTTGCATACGTTTATATTTATAAAGCGCTTTTTAAAATATTTTCGATAGCTTTTTTAATGCGTTTAAGTTAAGCGTTTAAGTCTATTTAAAAAAATATATAAACGTGTTTTATGCTAGCCTTAAGTAATACATAAATTACTTCTTTAGCAATAATAATTATTTTTAACGCTTTACTAAGCTTAAAAAATCTTTTTGCATTTACTTTAGTAGCTTTTTATTTGTTTTTATTTGCGTTTAGTTTAGTTCTAAATAGTTAGCGTTGTTTAGCAAGTTTGTTTGCGTAGTATTAACGCGGCTTAGTTAAAATAGCGTTCGAGCTAGTTGCTAGCTCAACAAAAAAGTTTTCGTTAAAGCTTGCTACGCTGCTAAATATACGTTAATACAGCATTATGCCTAAAAGCAACACAGCCCGTAAAATTTGATTTTAAAGTTAAATACCTTTTTTATATATATTTAAGTGCTTTATTAGCAATTGCAACAAAAAACAAAAAAAAAGCTCTAACTATTTAAATTATAAAATTCTTTTTTAATTATTAAAAAAGCTTTTTAACTAAAATTAATATAGCAGTTAATTAGCTAGCAAAAGCAAATCAAATGTTAACGTATTAATTTATTTTTATTAATAAAAAGAATGTAATAGACCTGTTATACATTAATATAACAGGTTTGCTCTTAGGGTTTTAATTTGCAGGTAATAATAGGATTTTTAATAGTAATCCGTTAAAGAAGTTTTCGGGGTACTTTTACTACTATACATTAATAAAGATCTTAAAGAATTAAAAGTAATAAGTATATTAGTACTTAGCAGTTATAAAGAAATTAATAGCTAAAAAACTAAAACTAAGTAAATAACTAAATATAAAAAGTACATAATTATATAAACAAAGGAAAGGTAAAAAAGGTAGTAATTTCTTTTAAATTACTGCAAGTTTAATAAGCACTAAATTACTGTAAGCTTAGTAAGCTTTAGATTACCGTAAGCCTAGTAAGCTTTAGATTACTGTAAGCTTAGTAAGCTAGATAAGTTGTTACGTAACTTCAGCTTTAGCTAGCAAAAGAAGAAGTGCACAGTATGTGTGAAGGCATCAGGCCGCTCTAAAGGCCACCTCCGTGCCAATTTCGTAACAAAGAACTACACTTTTTAAAAAGCAAATAAAGCACTTAGCAAGCGCTAAAAAAAAAAAAAAAGCGCTTATAAAATAAAGAAAGTTTAATTATAAAAAATGCTATAAACCAAATTTCCTAGAAAAATGCAAAAGCGCTAGTATAATCAAAAAAGTTAAAAAATTGTAACAGTAACAAATAAAGTGCGCTGCGTTAGCGCTAATGTAAATAATGCAGCAACACTAGCTATAATGCAAAAACTTATAAAAAAAATATAAATTTAACTATAAATTTAAAATCTGATTAGTTTTTAATAAAATCTTTTATAGTTATAAAGTTATTAATAATTAAACTTGCTATTATAATAAAAAGTAAGCAATTTGCTTAAATAAGCAACTTATATATAAACTACGTTATTAGTTGTTTTAAGCACTTAAATATTTATTATTATTTAGGTTTTTTTTTAAATAAAGCGATTTTTTTAAATAATTAATTAAACAATGCAGTAATATTATTAATATAATAAATAAATATATAAACAAAGTTATATAATTTTAAAAAAGATTTAATTATTTTAGTTTTATTTAAGTTTTTAAACTTTTAGTTTATAATAGCTTTAATTTTAATAAAGTTTATTTTAATTTTTATTTTAGTTTTTATAATTATACTTAAATACTTAATAATAATAATATTAAATTAAAACTTATAAATATTATTTTATAAGCTAGTTTAGCTTAAGTAATAAATAACTTTTTTATATTATTTTTAATGCTTTTTTTTTAAATTTTTAAATATATTAATATATTATTTATATAAACATTAATAAATAAGTTTAATAGTTTTTATATTTATATATTAATAAAGCTTTATTATTATATAAGTTTAACTTTAAGTTTAAAAAATAATATTTATTACTTAAATATATTTTGCTTTATATAAATATAATAAAATTTTTTAAACTAATTATTATTTAAAAACAATAAAAAGCTTTTATAATATTAACTTTTATAAATTTTATAGCTTTTTTATAATTAAATATAGTTTTATTAAAATTAAGTATTAATACTGGTTTATTTTTTAAATATTAGTTTTTTTATTAATAATTAATATAAAACTTTTATTTATTTAAATAAAGCTTAAGCATAAAAAGTATTAATACTATATTTATGTTTATATATAGTTTAATAAAGCTTTATATTAATAGTTTATTTATTACTTTTTTTTTAAAAAAAAGTGTTAAATAAATATTTAATAAATAAATAAGTTAAACTTTATAAAATTACTTTAAAGTTTTAAAACAACGTTATATTTAAGCTTATATAATTATAATTTATTAGTTTTTTGCTTTAAAAAAAAGCTTTTTAAGTAAACTAATTAAAGTAATATTAAAGTTTATATTAATTTTATATATTTAAAGTTTTTTTTTTTTAAAAATAAAATCTTTTTTTTATTAAAGGTTTATTATAATATTATAGCACTAATAATAGTTATGCTTTTTTAGCATTATAAGTTTAAATAAAACTTTAGTAATATTAATTAGTTTAACGTTTTATAAGCTAATTTTTTTTATTGCTTATAATTAAGGTTTTTTTTATTTATTTAATAATTTTAATAATTATTGCTTAGTTTTTATAGCTTAAATTATAGCTATAAGCACTATAAATTAATTTTTAGTTAATTATTTTAAAATATAATAATTTTTTTTAATTGTTTATTATTATATTATATTTTAATAATTAATAAAGATTTATTATAACATTATAGCTTATATTAATTATTTAAAAAGTTTAATTAAAAAAATTAACGTTTATTAATTTTTAAAGTTATTATTAAGTGCTTTTTTATTTTTTTAGCTGTTTTACTTTTATAATTTTATAGCTTAAATAATATATTTAAAGTTATTATTTTAATATTTAGTTATTATTTTATTTGCTTTATAAACTCTTAATTTATATTATAATAACGTACTATATATTAAAGTAAAGTAAAGTGGCTAAATGAGCTAATTAGCTAGTTAAAGTAAGTTTGGGCTAAGTTATATAGTAAAAATAAAAGTATAAGTATTACGTTAGATTTTAAAATATAAATTTAACTATTATGCTTAATATCATAAAAATTAGCTATAGTTGCTTTATTTATATTATTAAATAGCCTTTCAATTAATCGTTTTATTTTTTAATTTATATATAGCTTAATTGCTTAAATGCGTAAGTTATAACTTATTTTTTTGCAATTAAAGTGTTGTAATAAATCTTGCGCAATTATACTACTTTATTTTATTAGTATTTTTAGTAAAGCTAATTTTTTACTTACTACAAATAATACTACAAAACTAACAAACAAGCGATTTATTATTGCTAACTTATATATTTAATTTATTTATTTATTAATTGCTATAATTCCTATAAACAAAACATAATATATTATACTTAGTTGCTTTAGCTAGCAATAAGTAAAGCTTGCTTAACGCAAGCAGTTTAGTTATAATTAGCACAAACGTTTAAGCTAGCAGCTTTTAATTAATAAAGCTTAAAACGAACATATAAAAATGTTAAACTGTTTTTTTTAATCTAGCTTGCAAAGCGCTTTTATTTTTTCTGGCAAAACAACAATTAAGTGTTAAAATGCTAGTACAATTCTTAAAATAGCATAGCTAGAAAACTGTTTATTAAAAACCTTTAAAGAGCTAAAAAAAAGGAATTTTTGCTAAAAAACTAGTGCTTCACAAAAAAAAAAGCATAATTGCCTTTGTATAAATAAAAAAAAACAAAAAATAAGCTTAAAAAAAATTAAAAATTGCTAAAACTTCCAAAAAAGCTATAATATAAGCAAAACTAATACTTATTTATACTAAATAAGTTTAAGTTTATGCGTTAATATATAAAGCTATTAACAATCAAAAATATACTTTATTTTTTAAGCTAATATAATTTTTTATTAAAAAATAAAAAGCAAAGTTTTTTAAATGTAAGCTAGCTATTACTTAAAAACTTTGCATAAAATGTAGCTATTGCTTTTTTATAGCATTTATTATTAAATAAAAAAGCCTTAAAAAAAAAAAAAAGCATGCTATTTTTATAAATAAAAAGCTATAAAAAAATAAAGCCTGCTTAATAAAACTTACGTAAAGCAAAGCAAGCTAAATTAAAAAACAAAAAAACTAAACGCTACAAAACACACAAAAAAATAAAAGCGCATAAAAAATAAAAACATAAAAGCATTTAAAGAAAAACTTAAAGAGCTATAAAAAATAAGCTAGCAGTTTTTATAAATGCAAACAAGAAAAATTGTTAGGTTTTCTAAAAAAAAAGTCCAAAAAAACAGCACAAAAAAACCTAAATATATAAAATACTTAAAAATCTTAAGCACTTTATACTTCTTTTTTTTTTTAAACCTATATTTTTACTTAGTTTACTTTTATTATTTTTTCTAGCTTACTTTTTTTATTACTTTTATACAAACTTTATTCCGATTTATTATATAGCTTAAAAGTTTAAAAATTATAGCTTAGTTAAATAATCTAGCTATAAAAAATCGTTAAATCTTTTTATATTAATATATAAAAAACATTAAAACTACTTATAAACAAAAAAAATAAAAATAACTAGCTTATTGTTTTTAAAAAGTATTAAAGCAACTTTATTTAGCTTAAGCTATTTTAATAATAAGCATAATGCTAAAATTAAGCTATTATTTATGCTTTTTAACCTAAAATTAAACTAGCATTTGCTATTTAATAAGTTAAAAGTAAACAAATAGCTAAACGATTTAAATGCTTTTTTTTGCGCAAAGCACTTTAAAAATATTAATAAAATTAAATAAGTTTTTGTTTATTGCAATACTTCTTAAACAAAAAAAATAGTAAAAATAATACTAAAAAACTATTTATTTTAAACGAAAGCTTATAAACTGCTTAAATAAAAGTTTAAGCTTTAAAACTTTAAGCAAAATAAGTTTGCTATTATTATATTGCAAAATTTTAAAGCTTGCTTAAAAGCTATATACTTTACTAATTTTAAAACTTACTTTTTTTAGCATTAAGTATATACTAAAAATATTAAAGCATAAAAAAATTATTACTTTAATTTTTAATTTACTTAAGGTTTGCTTAAAAAACTAAATTAAAATATTATTAATAAAATAATAAAGTTTTTTAAGAAGTTATATAATAACTTAAACAAAATGTTTTATAAAAACTTTTATAAAACATTAAACAATTAAATTAATAGAAAGTCTAAGCTAAATCTTTACTTTAAAAAAACAAAAAAAGCACGTAAAGCATAAAAAAAAGTTAATTATTTATATAATTATAATTTTAATAAGCTTTTATATACTGCTGTTAATACTGCTAAGCTAGCTGTTAATATAACTATATTAGCTGCTAAAACAATTATTATTAAAGAGTAACAAGTAAAATTAGCTTAATATTTTGCTTATAACTAAAACATAAATAATATTACTAAGCAAATATAGCAGCTAAAATTAAAACAAAAAAATGCAGCAATTATAAAAGAAAAACTAAAAAAAATGCTAAAAAAACTGCAAAATTAGTATGTTTAGCCGGTTAATTAAAAATTATAAGCATTACAGTATTACAAAATTAACATAAACTTATTAAAGAAGCAAATGTTTAGCATTAACGCTATAACTTTTAAATATTTATAAAAAAGTAAATATAACTTTAAAAAACGAAAATAAAACAAACAATTGTTTAATTCCTTATAATAAATAAAATTAAACAACCTTTATTTAGCAAAAAGAACTATTTATTAAAAATATAGCATAAATAATTACTACGTTTATAAATATAGCTTTACTTATAAATTAAAAAAAGAAAACATTATATATTAGAACTTTAAGTAATACTTAAAAAAACTAAAATTTTCTGCAAGCTTTAAATACATAAAAGTTCTTTCTAAAGTTATAAAAATTAGCAAAAATAAAAAAAGAATTTTAAATGCTGCAATAAAATAAATATATAACTTTGTTTTAAGCAATAATAAGCTGCTTAAGCAAAAAGCTTATTATTAACTGCAGAAAAAAAACTTTGTTTTAAATAATAAAGATCTAAATGCTAAAATAAAAAGCAAACAAAAGGGTTAAAAAAAAAAAAAACTTTATTAGCTAAATAATAAGCAGCTAAACTAATTTTTAAATAAAAAGTCTAATAATTAAACTAGTACGTTTTATAAAATAGAACTAATAAAAGCTTGCAATATTAAAAAAAACAACTTAATAAACAACAAGCTAAATAATAGCTTTATTACAACTAATTAAAACTTTATATAAAGTACTTTTTATAACGCAAACAGTATTAAAGTTTTGCAAAGCTATATATTAAGCAAAAAAATTAGCATAAATGTATTTTAGGCTAATCGTTATAAGCTTTTATTTAAAAAAGCTGCTTTTTATTAAACAAAAAGTAAAAAAAAACTTAAAAAACAAAAAAAAAAGCCTTTTGTAAGTTAAACAATTAAAAAGATTTATTTAAATAATAACAAGTTTTTTATTTAGCTTAACACTAAAAATATATAAATAAACAACAATTTTTATAAGTAAAATATTTTATTAAAACTAAAAAGTTTTAATTGTTAAAAGGTTTAAAAAATCTAAAAAGCAAAACCTATAAAAAAAAGCTTAAAATTTAAAAAAATGTAAGCTAAAAAATCTAAAAACTTTTTAAACAAAAAAATAGATATTACTTTTAAAAACTTTATACTAAAAGTTTTAAAGTACTTTAATGTTTTTATTTAAACAATTACTTAAATAAAAGCTAAGTTATATTTTAAAGCAGCAAAAGTACTTAAGCTAATGCTAAAAATAATACTACTACTTTTAAATAACTTTAATAAAAGTTTAAGTTAATAAATTAAATTAAATATGTTATAACTTATTTTAAAGAAAAAAAGCAATAAATTAAAATATAAAGCTTAACTAAAAACTTTATTGCAAGAAATTTTAACTTAAATAAACATAAAAAATGCTTTTTTTTATAAAAGCATAAACTTTTCAAAAAAAAATATAAAATTTTAATAGCTAGTAGTTAAAAAAACATAAAAAAGTTTTTAGTTAGTGCTATAATTAACTAGTTAGCTTAGTAAACATAAATTATTTAATAGCACTTATAAAACTAGCTTTTTATTAAACTATTTAGTAATACAAATAAATAAAAGAATAAAATATAACAGTTTTATTATGCATATTTATATGTTTTAATTTAGCTTTATAGCTGCTTTTTTAAAAAAGTAACGCTATAAAATAATAAAAGTTCTTTGCGATTAAAACTAATAAAATAATTAAGTAATGTTGTTTTTTGCTTATATTGCTTTAAATTTTTAAATATTAAAAAATAAGCTAAAGTTTAATAAAATGTTTTTTAAGATTTTAAACTAATGTAATACTATATATTTGTTATTTAAAAATAATTTAAAAAAGCAAAAGTTATTAATTATTATACTTATGCTGCTTTTAAAAAAGGTAGTATTTTTAGCTAAACTTTAGCTTAATGCTAATTTTGCGCTAATAGCGCTAAAAAAAAAAAATAAGCTTAAAAAGCTAACATAATTAGCATTAACAGTTTTAAAAAGTGCTAATTAAACTTTTAACCCTTTTAAAATAAAAATTTATAAAAAATATAATAATTATGCTAGTAGTAATAGCTTAAACTTATTTAAAAAAACATTAAAATATAAGTTTTATAATAAAAAAAACTTAAGCTTAATAAATTACTTTAACTAAAAATACTTAAGCTTTTTAAATTTGTGCTTTATGTTAGCTTTGCTATTAAAAACGCAAAATATTTTAGCTACATTTTTAAGCGTTATAAAGCTAAAAAAATATATATAGCTTTGCTTAAAGCTTACTATAAAAATAAAAAACAAAATTTATAAAAGAAATATTACTAAAATTATTAATTTTAAAGCGCAGTTTAGCATTATTGTAAACTTATTTATTAATAAAAACAGCTTTACTACTAAAAATATAAATATAACCTAAAAAAAATTTAATTAAACTAGTAATTTTATTAAATGCATAAAATGCTTAAAAACTACTATTTAAATAAATAAAAGATTACTACTTTTTTTGCTATATATAGTTAGCAAAAAACAAACTATTTACTTTTTATTGCTAAAAATAAACTTTATTATAAAGTTATAAATAAGTTTATATTTTTAAGGCCTTTATATAATAGCTAATATAATACTTAAAACTAGCTAAATTATTATATTAGTAATAAACTATATTAAAGAACTAAATTTAAAAGCTTAAAGTTATTAGTAACTAAAAAACTAATATATATTTGCTAAACTACTAGCTTAGCAAATAAGCTACATAAGGCATAAAAATGCTAGATTTTAAATAGGAAATCTAATAATTAGCAAAAAGAAGTAAAAGTAAAATTAAAAAAACATAGTTTAAAAAAATGTACAAGTGCAAACTTTTAAAAGAATTAAAACCTATATAATAATATAACGTTAGTAGCTTTTTTAACTTTTTTTATATAAAATATTAAACTTTTCGAGAACTTAAGAATACAAAACAATAAAAAAGTTCGTGCTATTTTTAATAATAATTAACTATTTAAAATACTTTTAATTGCAATAAAAAAAGCGCTAAAGTAAAAAAATACTAAAAGATTAATAATTGTAAAAACTAAAAATTCTATATATAAATTAAAAAGCAAGTATAACTTAATTATAACTTTAATTTAAGCACTATTAACTTTTTAAACCTTAAAAACTAATAAATTAATAGGAAATAAAACAATAATTTTAAATATAATATATAAAACAAAAAATAAAAAGATTTATTTTAAAGATAATATGTTATTTAATAGTATTGTTTTACTTAGATTTTATAAATAAAAAAAGCAAGCTTTAAAAAAAGCAAGCTATTATTTAAAAAATCTTACGTTATTTTAACAAAATAGCATTTATTAAAACATATATTTACGTTTTAGTACTACTTCTAAAAATACTTAACTAATTACTAAATAACTAGCTGTTTTTTTAGAAAAGCTTTATATAATTAACTTTACTTAGCAAAAAGTAGCATTGCTAACTAAAATATAGTATTGCAAAGAAATAGCACTTTTTTAGAACTTTTCTAAAATAAAAAAAATACATAATAAAATTTTTCCTCTTTATAAAATTAAAACAGTTTTTTATAAAGCATAGCAAGTATGCAGTATTTTAATTTTTAAGCCTTTAAAAAACATTACTATAAAGGTTTTAAAAACTTAACTTAAGTATAGCGTTCTTAAAAAAGCTTATAGTTTATATTATAACGCTTAGTTTTTAGTGCAAAAAAAAAGTAAAGAAGTTTAGTTAATTAATTTAGCTATAAAAATAAACGTAGTTATTATACGTAATGCTAATTTTTTTTAAAGCTATAATAAGTTTTCTAAAAAGTTTGCAATATATAAAATAATTTTTATAATTAATTTATTTTTAAAATACAATTAAATATTACTTTTTATTTTTAGCCGAGCAATAATAGCTTTTTTTATATTAATAGGCTTTTTTTAAATAATTACTTTTTTGCAAAAAGCAATAAATTTAGTAGCTTAATTTTTAAAAATGCTATTAAAAGTTTTATATAATATATTACTAATAAAGTGCAAATTTTTTTTTAATAATATAATAGTTAAAAAACTTACTACTAGGTATAATAATTATAAAGTTATTTTAAGTATTAAGCAGTTTATGTTAAAACATCTTAAAAATTTTAATGCTATGCTGCTTAATTTTAAGCTAGCTAAAATTATAGCTAGCATACTTAAAAGCAAATAAGCAAAACAAATAACTAAAATAGTTAGCTATATATATAGTATTAATAGCAAAAGCTTAATAAAAGCTAAAGTAATAAAAATTCTTAAGTAAAAAACTTATAAAAATATTATAAAAATATAGTTTTTTTTAAAAATAACAGTATATTACTAGATATAAATATAAAAGTATGCTATAATTATAAAACTATTAATAGTTTTATTACAAAAAAATAAGCTGTTTTACTTTAAAAAACCGCAAAAAAAAGCTATAAAAAAGCTTTAAAAAGCTATTATAATAGCTTTTATTTTTATTACTTTTAATTATATAAAAGAACTTATTTAACTAAAAATAAATGCTTTTAGAACCAGCTAAAGCGCTATTTTATGCTAAAAGATTAATAAAGCTATTAAGCTAGTAAAATATAAATTTAAAACATAAAAAAGCCTTAAAAAAAGATATAATGCTATAAAGCTAAAAAAACTTGCTATTATTAAAACTTTTTAAAAGTTGTGCAATTATTTTTATAAAATTACATTTTATTTAAAAATTAATGCAAAAGTTTTTATAGCTTAGCTAAATAATAGATTTTTAGCATTACTAAATGCTTAATTAATAAAATAAATAGCATATATAAAGACTTTTAATTTTATACTTTATTATGTGCTAAAAAAAAAACATATAGCTGCTAATAAGCTTTTTAGAAAACTTTTTAAGCTATTAAATAAGTTAAATAATCATTAAAAAAAAAATATAAAAAATTTTATTAATTTTTAATTATATATAATAGCTATTACTATTGCATATAAAAAATTAAGCAATTAACTAATTAAGAGCTTAGTATACTAAAAAACAGAACTTTTGCTATATTTAAAAAAAAACTAAAGCAAAAAAAGTAAGCAAATTGTTAAATATTTTATTTTTAAACAAGTTTTAAAAAAACTTACAATAGAAAAAAAGCGGAGTTATTTTAAAAAAAAAGCCTTTAAATTTTTCGTTAATAAGTCTATCTTTTAAAAAAAAGCAAAGTTTAAAAAAATGCTAAAAAAAATCATTAATAACAAAAAAACCTAAAAAGCTTTTATTAAAGAAAACTATAAAAAAATAACACATAAAAGCTAAATATTTATAACTTAACAAATAACTTAAAAATATTACTAAAAAAGCTTTTATTAAAACGTTTATACTGCAATTACTAATTGCTTTAATTGCTAAAAATCTACTAATAGCAAAAAAACCAAAAAATACTGTTTTAATTATTTTTTAAATTTTTTAATTTTTTAGGTTATAAATATGCAAACTATGCTATTAAGCAACAGATTTAAAGCTATTATAAAAGCAAAATACAAAATAATAACTTATTTAAAAGCTGAACTTTTAAAATATATAAATTCTTTAAGAATACTTAAATTTATTAAAGAAAAAATTATGTTTTAGCATAAAGTTTTTATAAAAATTAAATATAATAATAGCTTTAAATTTAAAAAAGAAATAAAAAACGCAGTAAATACTTTAAGCTATAAAATAAACTATAGCTTAGCTTATTATTTTTAAGCTTAAAGCTTTATTAAAAAAAGCTATAAGCTAATAAAAAAAAGCTTTATATAAGTAACAAATAAAACTAAAAAAAATTAGCTAAAATACTTAAACTTAGTAATATAAGCAAATTGCACTTTTATGTGCTATTATAGCTATAGTTTATATAAGTTAATATATAAAAAAATATTAATTTTGCTAGTAAAAAATGTAATACTAACGTAAAAAGTAATTAAGTAGCAAAATGTTACTTTTTACGAAGATTTTATTAAAGCTAAAGTTAAGCAGCTAAAACGTTGTAATTAAGATGTTATAAAAATTAAAGCAATTATAACTAAAAAAAGAAAATTAGCTGCAAAAGCTAAATTTTAAAAAAACGCTTATAAAATTAAGCAACTATTTAAAAAAAGCTTTTTTATTTTTTTTTATAATATTATGCTTTTAATAAATAAGTTTAACGATAAAAAGCTACTATATAAATAAATTAGCTTTTATAAAGTTAAAAAAAATGTTAATTATAAGTAATACTAATTAGTAGAACTAACTAGCAAAAAATTAAAAAGGTTGTTTTTTTTTAAAAAATTAAAGCAATTTATATAAAATAACTAAAAGTATTAAGAACTAAAAAATTCTAACTTTAATGTATAAACTACTAGTGCTATAGCTATTTATTAAAAACTAAACTAAAATAATAAAGCTTTTAACAATTAAAGCTATAATAATTAAGCTGCAAAAAATAAAAAAAATATAACAAGTTATAAAAGCTTTTCGAGTTTATAAAAGCTATAGTATAACCTTTAGTACTTTAAACATTTTAAGTGCTAAAAAATATAACAGCTTACTTTATTTTTTTAGCTATTATACTACAAAGCGCTTTAAAAAGTAATAACTAATAAAAGCTAAAGCAACAGAATTTTTCTTTTTTACTTTTTGTTTTTTTACTAATTGTTTTGTTTTTTATTTTTACTAATTATACAAGTTTATATAATTAAGTTATAATGTATAAAATTATTTTTTTTTGCTTAAAACTAAGCGCGTTTTTTATAGCTTTTTTTTTATTAGTTTTATATTTATTAGTTTTATAGCAGCTAGTTTGTTAGTACTTCTTTTATTATTACGCTAAAAATATAAGTTTTTATTTTATTTTAACGTTTTTTAAATAGCTAAGCAGCTTAGTTTTAGTATAAATTATTATTGCTTTTCTTTAAAAATGCATAAAAACAAAAAAAACAAAAATAAAAACTGCTTATTAGTTTTAATTACTTAAGTTTATTTTATTATATTAATGCTTACGTATAAGTTTTTCTACTTTTAATTGCTTTATTATTTTTATTTAAAACTAAATAGCTTTTTTTGCTTTTAGTTTAAACTATTTAATACTTAATAAAAACTTTAAAACTGCTAAAAAGCAAAAAACACTATTATTACACTTTAAAAAATTACTAGTTTATATTTTATGCGCTTAAACTACTAGCAACGATTTAAAGCTACTATTAAGCAATAATAAGCGTTTAATAAAATAACGAACGCTTAAGCAAAGTTTAAAGCAAGCTTAATAAAAATAAAACTTTGCTATAAAAAATTAAATAAGATTATTTAATTATATAAAGCTAAAAAAATAAAAACTAAAAAAAAAACAAAAAAAGATTTAACGATCTAGTATTAATAATTTTTATTTTATATATTTTTGATTTTTTTGTTGCAGAAGTTTTATATATTCGTTTTTATAAATATTATAACTTAACTTCTTATATAATAATTATTCTTTTTTTATTTATTACGCTTAAAAAAAAATTTATAAGCTATGCAATAAAAAAAAATAATTGCAAATTGTATTAAAAAAAACATTACTATATAAGCAAATCGTTTAATTTTTTTATTTTATTTTACTTTATATAACTTATTTAATTTATTTTTTTAGCTATTTTTTTAAATACTTAAGCGTTATGCTAATTTTTTAAGCAATACTAAATTATTGCTTATTAATATTATACTTAATAAGCTAAGCAATAAAATTAGCTTAAAAAAAACGTTTTAACTTACGTTTTAATTTAGTTCTTTTTTTAGTTAAGCAAACAAAAGTATTTCTAGTTAAAACTATTTGTTTTTTAAAGTTTTTAAGCATAAGATCTTTTTTAATTACTGCGGTTATTATACTAGCCTTAAAATATTTAGCTATATTACCTTTGGACTTATAAAATAAACAGTTTTATAACTAAATAATAAATGTATAGTTAATATATATATTAAACTTTTATTTTAAAATAGTATAGCAAAAAAAGAAAAAATAAAGCTTTATATACTTTTTGCTTTTAGCTGTTATTAATAACTATTTGCAATACTTACAAAGTATAATATTTTATATTCTAAATAGCTATATAAACATAGCTATAAGTTAGCAGAAATTATAAAAGATTTAATATATATATTTGCTTTAAAAACTACTTTTAGTTGCCTTTATATATAATAAGCAAAATTTTAAATGCTTTTGCTTTTTTATTTAGCTAAAGCTAGCTTAAATATATTAATTTGCATAGCATATATAAAAAAAATTATAACTAACTTTTTATTAAACATATTTATTGCTAGTATTACTACTAAAAATTTCGATTTATAAACAGCTTAGTGTTTAGTTATATAAAACAAAAAAAGTTAGCTAAATAAAAAAAACAAAATCTAAAAAAAAAAAAGGCATATATATTTTGCTACTTATTAGTAAACTTAACTTTTTAAATATTATAAGTATAACTATTTATTAGCTAAGCAGTATTAATTTTTTAAATATTGATTAATTGCTACAATGCTTTTTAATCGTTAAAAACTTTATTAATAACAAAAAAATTGTTCTTTAAGTGCTTAATTAAGCAAGCATTAATTATACTACTTAAAAATAAAAACTTTATAATAAAAGCGTAAACTAAGCAATTTAAAGACTTAAGTACTAAAGAAAAGAATTGTAAAAAAAATCTAAGCTTTAAAACTACTTAAAAAAAAACAGATTAAAAAAAAAAACAAGCTTTTTCTTTATATTTACTAAAGCTTAAGTTACTTACCTTGCTATTAGTAGCAATAAATATTTAAAAAAGGTAAATCATAAATATATTAAAAAAAAAGTTAAAAAATAACTACTTAACTAACTAAAACTACTTTACTTGCTTATTCTTTAATTAATAGTAGTATAAATATATAAAAAATAATTGTTATAAAAGCATTTAGTAATTAATAATTTATTTTAGCAATGAAATAATTAATTAATAAATTAAAAATAGTATAGTAAGTTTATAAAAAAAAAGTGCGCTAGTTCAAAAATATATATTTTAGCTTTTTTTTTATTATATTTGTTTTATTAAACCTTTTATTTATATTTAACTTTGCTATTTTATTTACTTAATAAGTTCTAACTTTTTATATTTAGTATAAATGCTTTTAGCATTTATATTTAAAAAATCTTGCAATTATTAAAAAGTAATAACTTAAATTAGCAATTAAAAATATTAAACTACGTATAGCAAGCAATACTAATATTAATATTTGCATTTTATACTTTTTATATTATTTGCTTTTGCACTTTTAACTTATATTAAAATTTTTAACTTGCTTGCATTTTTTACTAAATTGTAAAATATAGCAAAAGTATATATATGCCTAAGTATTATTAAGAATTGCTTTTATTATATGCATACGCTTTTAATTATTACATTTTTTATTTTTAAAAAAGTTATTAGTACTGCAAAATAACCGAAAATAAAAGTATTTTTTTTTAAAAGTTCTAAAGAGCTAACACTTAATACTAAGGCATATAAACAACTAGCACAAAAAATAGCAAACTTTAAAAAAAAAGCAAAAAAAAAAAAAAATAAGCATATATATATAAACTTAACTGCTAATTATAAAAAGCTTTTTTTTAAAAACTAATAGCTTTTTAAAAACAGCTTTAAAAAAAAGCCAGTAATTATTAAGAATTTAAAGTACAAAAAATATTTAGCTTGCTAGCTTTTTTTGTAAATTAAAGAACTAAATGCAAAAAATGTTTAGTTAAAAAACATACTGCTTTCTTTAGTTAATGTCCTTTTAAAGTCCGTTTTAAAGTTTTATTTTATACAAAAAAAAGTAACTTTTATAAAAAGTTTGTTTTTTGGAAACCTAAAAAAAAAAAAAAAAGTAGTACTAAAAAAGCACTTTAGCTATGCGTTCTTTAAAAATAGCAAAACCTACTAAAACTTATTCCTAGACTTAGTTCAACAAATACAAAAAAAAGCAATATACTTAATACACAAAAAATATTATAATAAAAAAGCGTTAAAATATTAGTAGTTTATATTATACGTAATTTTAATAAAAGTTCTTTATACTTTTAACTTGTTGCTTAATAAAAAAGCGCTTAATTTTTAAAGAAAAGCTTTTATAGCATATTTTACTGCATAAAACCGCTTAGTAAACATAAATAAAATGCTACTTTATATGCTTAAACTAAAAACTAAATATTTAAAGGCATTTTTATAAGCTATAAACTAAATATTAGAATTTATAGCTATAAAAAGTCTTATAATATTAATATAATACTTATTTAAAATTAAAAAACATTGCAAAAATAATAATTTTTGCTTTAATAAGTTTAACGTTACGTTTATAAAAAATCTAATAGTTTTAGCAATAAAGCTAAAACTACATAAAAAATAAAAACCTGCAGTATAAAAACTGAATATTTAGCAATTATTATTTATAAAATCCCTAAAAAAACTGCTATTAAAAAAGGCTTTAAATAATCATTAAAAAAATAATAACATAAAACATTTTAATAAACTAAAGCTTTATAATAAATAAAAGCTAGCTTATTGTTTTTTGCTAAGTAAAGTTTTAAAAACAATATATAAAAATAATAAAAAGCAGTAGCTAAAAATTTTCTTTTTAAAACAACAAACAGCTACTAAAAAAACTTACTAATATAAACAAAAATATTTAAATTACTAAAGAAAGCTTGCTATTTATAGCTGCTATAAAAACTTTTATAAAATAAACACTATAAAATAAAAAATTAAAGCTGTTTATATTACAAATATTCTTATAAAGCTAAACGCTAAAAAATAGCTAAATAAGCGCAAAATAAAAGCTTTGCTCAACGTGTTGCTTTAGCTATATATAAATAAAAAAGCTAAAGCTCTAAAAATAAATATTAAACCTAAGTATAGTTAATTTATAAAAAATTTCTTTATAAATTAGCAAAACGCAAAATAAGCTATAATAATTACTACAACCTTTTAAATAAAATATTTTATAATAGGATATTATTTAAACAATTATTAAATTACTATTTTTATTAATATTATTTTAAGAGTAGCATATATTTTAAACTTTAAGCATACTACTAATAAAAATAACAAACAAGTTTTTTAAAGATTACAAAAGTATTAAATAATAAAATACTTTAGTATAAAAGTTATATTAAGCTATTTTATACTTTTTTGCTTTTGCTAATATAATAACTATATATATAAGTTTATTAAAGCTTTATATTTATATTACATGTTTTATAACTTAACAAGCTAATATTTAAAAAAAAGTATTAATAATTAAGAAAGTTATAAATAGCTTATTTAATTTCTAAAAGCAAACTTTAAAAAGCACTTCGGCTTTAAATTGTAAAAAGATCTACGTTTGTTGCTTTTAATAAGCGTTAAACTTTATTATTTCCTAAAAAAACCAAAAGCAACTTTCTTTAGATTTAATAAATTAGCTTTTTTACTATTAAGCGCTAAAAATATACAAAATAAAAAAAAAACGCTAAAAAAAAAACTAAAAGTTAATTGTTTTGCTTTTTTAGTGCTTTTTACTTTAAAGCGCAAAAAGAGTTTTTAGCAAAAAAAACTAGCAGTTATACCAAAAAAATCCTATTACAAGCAATATAAAAACGTTCTAGCAGTACAAAGTTATTTTGCTATAAATATTCTTACAGATATTTTTTCTTTTAAGTATAATAAGCTAAATATAAAACTTAGCTAAGCTTAACAGTTTAGAAAAAAAAAAGTATAAATTTTTTATAAGCACTTTTACAAAAAAAACGCTAAGCACTTTTAAAAGCTTTTGCTTATATATTTAAATACGTAAAAAAGCTAAAACTAGTTTTAACGAAGCTATAATGCTTTTATAAGCGTTAAAGCTTAAGTTACTTTTAAACGCAGCAAAAAAAATAAAAAAGAACTTATAAAACTAAATAAGCAAAAAAAAATAATATTAACCTTATTTAAAAAACATTAGTAAAAATAAAAAACTTTATAATTATAAGTATTAAAATAAATTAAAAGCAGCTATATTTTAATAAAGAAAAATTAAAGTAAAGTAAAATAGCTAAATAAGCTAACTAGCTAGTTAAAGTAAGTTTAAGCTAAGTTATATAGTAAGAATAAAAATATAAGTATTACGTTAGATTTTAAAGTATAGATTTAACTATTATGCTTAACATTATGAAAATTAACTACGGTTGCTTTATTTGTATTGTTAGATAGCCTTTCAATTAATTGTTTTATTCCTTAATTCATATATGGCTTAATTGCTTAAATGCGTAAGTTATAACTTATCTTCTTGCAATTAAAGTGTTATAATAAATCTTACGCAATTATATTGCTCTATTTCAATATATATTATATAATATTAATTTAGTAATACACTTTAATTATAAAATAAAAAAGTAAAACAAACATAACTATTTAAGCTATTATAATTAAAACTTTTTATTTTTAGCTTATAATAAAATATAAGGTTTATAAGTTATAAGTTATATAATTAAGCTATTTATATTATTAATTGCTATAATACTATAATATAATAACTAATATAATAATTAAACTATTAATTATATTAATTTAATAGCTATAGTTAATATAATAATAGCTATATAATTTAAAGCTATAATTATTTATTAATAATTATATTTAAGCTTTAATGTTATATAAAGCTATAGTTTTTATTTTAATGCTATTAATTTATATTAAAACGTTAATATTAAAAACAAATAACTTTTATTAACTATTTATTTTAGCTAATATAAATATATAAACTATTATAAAAACTTTTAATAGTTTTATTTTTTTAAATTATTTAAGCTTTTAAGTTTTTTTAGCTTTTTTAAGTCTTTATATATTAAAGCTTTAAGTGCTAATTTAATAAAAGCAATACTTTTAAACTTTTTATTAAAGCAATTTTTAACTTAGTATTTTGTTTTATTATAAAAAAAACAAGTATTATTAATATAATAAGTTTTTTTTTTATTAATTAATATTTATTTTATTTTATTTAATTTAACGTAATAGTTTTATTAGTTTTAAAAGTAATATAAATATTTAATGATAAAATTATTGTTTAAAAGTTAATATTTGTTTTATTATTAGTTTTTTTAAAGCTTTATTAATAATTATACTAATTTAAATATATTGCTTTAATTATTTTATTGCAAAATTATTTAAAAGTTATAAAAAGATTTATATTTGCTTTAAAAACTTTATTTTTTAAATTAACGTTAATATGCTTTTATAATATTTAAAACTATTTATTTTTAATAATTTTACTTATTTATATTAAATATATAAAGCATATAATAAAAACATAAATATTATTGTTTTTTTTAAGTTTATAATATATAATATTTAGTTTATTTTTTACTAAAGTAACTTAGTTTAAATTATAATAAATAGTTTTTAATATTTAGATTATTTTTATTAAATTTATTAAGTTTTAAATTTTATAGTTTTAATAAAGCTTAATAATTTTAATAGCTTTGCTTTTTAAAGGTGCTTTTATATAGCATATATAGCTTTATTTATTATAAAAAGTGTTTATATTCTTTAAGCTTATTAACTAAATTAAATAATTAGCTATTAAAGCTATTTTAATTATTAATAAACTTACTTAAATTAAGTTTTTAAGCTTTAGTTTTTTTTTATATTTATAGTTTTTATTATTAATTAAAACATTAATTAGTTTAAAGATTTTTTTAATAGCTAAACTATTAAGTTAAAAGTTTATTTTTTTAAAAGTATTATTATTAAAAAGTAATTAATATATAAGCATAAAAAATTAATATATAAACATAACTTTATATAAGCATAACTTTTTTAGCTTTTTTATTAGCTTAAAAATAATTATTAATATATATAGTATTATTATAGCTTTTATAGCTAACTTATTATAGCTTTTATTATTATAACTATTATAATTAACTTATTATAGTTATTATAGCTAATTTATTATAGCTATTATAACTAATTTATTATAGTTATTATAATTAATTTATTATAGTTATTATAGCTAACTTATTATAATTATTATAGCTAATTTATTATAGCTATTATAGCTAATTTATTATAGCTTTTATAACTAATTTAATTAACTTATTATAACTTTTATAGCTAATTTATTATAGCTTTTATAGTTAATTTATTATAGCTTTTATAGTTTTTATATATATATATTATATATATTGTATTACTTAGGCTAACGGCTTATTAGCTATGCTAGTTTTTATTTCTTATATATATAAGTAAAAACCGTGCTTGTAAGTTAAAAGCAAGCTATAAACAGCTTACTTTTTTCTTAGTAGCTAAATAAAAACATCCTGTATTTACTTTTAAGTTGTACTAGTTCTACTATAATCTTATTAAGTGCTTTACTTTTTATTTCTTTGCTTTTAAGTTGTTTGCTTACTTATAATATACTATTAACTAAATATATATACTTTTATATAGTTACTTTATAGTTCTTTTTCCTTTGTATTTTTTTTGCTTTATAGTTTGTTTGCTTTAGTATTACTGCTTGCTTTATGCTGCTTACAGTAGTTTTTTTAGTTCTAGCACTTATTTAGCTAAATGTACTACTTCTTTTTTTTAGTTTTTTTTTAAACCTTTTTTTATTATATTGCTAGTATATTATAGTTTGCTTGCTTTAGTATTACTACTAGCTTCTTGCTGCACTAGTTTTTTTATAACTAAGTTATAATTAAATTATAAGCAAAGTTAATTGTTTATTACTTCTTAGTTCACCTTTTGTATATTTATTCTTTAAGCTACCTTTATGCTTTTTACAGTAAGCTTATTAAATAAGCACAGCTTATAAATAGCTTATATACTAAGCAATATAAAGTAGCAATAAATAATAAGTTACCTTACTTAGCTACTTATGCTAATCTTTTCCTTTTTTAACTACTAACTTTACTACTTTTACTACTACTATTATTATATGTTTAGCTTACGCTTGCTTTAATATATTAAAGTGCTTAGTTCATAATATAATTAATTATTAATACATTATAGTTATATAAAAATTTACTTTATTATAGCTGCTATGCTTTTTATAATATATATTTATAACTAGCTTAACTTAAGTATATATACTAACTAATGTTAAGCTTATATATTTAAAGTTATAAGTTATTTTACTGCAGTTTTTACTAGTTATTTAATCTATAGTACTAAATAAAATAACTAATAGCTTGCTACTATATAATTTAAGCTTTTATAACTGCTTGTTATTATGCTTTTTTACTATAACGCTAATTCTTAAAATAAAAGTAAATGCCTTAATGCTTTACGCTAAAATATTACTAATAGCCTTAAAATTTATATTTATTAAGCACGCTAAAATGCTTAAGCTATACTACTACTATATTGCTTATATTACAGTAATATATTATATACCTTTTATTGCTATTTTTTTTATGCTAACTATATACAAACATTAATAATTTCTGCGCTTATAATATTACTAGTAAGTCTGCTAAATGCTTACAATGCAAAAAAAGCAAAATAAGCGCTAAAAATAGCAGTTATAATCCTATAAGTACTTTTAACCGTATTAATATTTGCATGTTTTTAAGCCTTACTTTATGCTTATTTTAACCGTTAAAGTTTTTTTAATCCTAAGTGCTGCTAACAATTTCTTAGCCTAAAAAAATTAATAAAAAACTTTAATTGTTTATTAAAGCTTGCATAGCTATGCGCTATTCCTGTACTAATAAAAATATTTAAGCTGCACTTATAACTAGTACGCAACTTTAAGTTACAATTAAAAAAGCAAAAAAAGCTGCAGCAAATAAAAAAGCTAAAAGTTTTACATAAATAAGCTAATTAAAAAGTATTTATATAACCTTTAAAAGTTAGCATTATTATATATTTAGTAACTAAAAATTTCAATAAAATTTCAATGTTTAATGCTTAATAAAGTTGCTTAATTGCTTTACTTTCTTATAATGTATACTTTTTAACTTCTGTAGTTTTATATTTATAATTTTATATTGTTATTCTTAGTATTTTATTATATTATGCTTTACTCTAAAGTTTATAAACGTAAGCCTATAATAAGTAGCTTTTTTAAAACTATAAGTAGTAAATAGCTTTACAATAGCTATTTTAGCCTTTACTTCATAGTTATAATAAACCTTTTTCGGCTTAAAAAAAAACCAGTATTAATGCTTAGCTATTTTTACCCCGTATTTAAAAGCCTTTATTTCTATATTTTTGCAGCTGCTTATAACTTAATCAGTCCTTTAGCCACGTTATAATAGCTAAGCCTTTCCGTATTTAAAACTTATTTAGCTATCCTACGTGTCTTTTTCAGGTCGCGCAATAACTAGTAACCTAGTTGAAAATTTGTTTGCTTTTTTAGTATGCTATAGGTGTTTTTATATATATAATTATTATAACAATTATAGTTATTATAATTATTATAGTTATTATAGTTATTATAGCTATTATAACTATTATAATTATTAAAGCTTTTATATATAAGTTAATAAACTAAACAAATTAACGCTAAAAGTTATGCTTAATAAACTTTAATTTAAGTTAATAAAAACCTTTAAAAAAGTTATATTTATATAAAATTATGCTTATATATTAATTGTTTATTTAAAAGCTTTTAATTTTAATAGTTTAATTATGTTATTTTTAATTATAGTTTATATATTATTATATAATTATTATTTAGTTTAGTTTATAGTTTTTAAACTAATATTAAAAGCTATTATTAAGCTTAGTTTTTAACTTTTATTATATTATATAATAACATATTTTAGTTTTTTGTTTTAGGTTTTTTTTGCGTTTTTAAATATAAACTTTTTTTTTATTTAAAGTATAAATATATTAAAAGTAAAATCTTTTAAAAATATATAATTTAAAGCAATAATAAATGTTAATTTTTAAAATCTTTTTAAGTTTATAATTAAAACTAGGTTTTATTTTTTTAAAAACATAAATGCTTTTAGTTTTAAATTAGATTAATTAAAATTAAATATAAAACTAAAATAAAAAATAACTTAATTTATTAATTATTAACTAATAATAAATTAATAAATAGTTATATATTTAATAAATGCTTAATAATTATAAAGTAATCTTAAAATAATATTATAATTAATTAAATAGTATAATAATTAATATATTAATATTATAAAGAAAAGTTTTAAGCTAAAAAAAAAAAAGCTTAAAAGTTAAAATAAAATATATAAAGCTTATTATAAACGTTAATTTATTTATATTATTATAAGTAATTTAAAGTTTAATTTTAATAGTTTATATATTAATTATATTAGTTTATATACTAGTTATTACATTAGTAAAAAAACTTAATAATTTTATAATATAGTTAATTTATTAATATTTTTAATAATAATAAAAATTATTAAAAATAAAAGCATAAATATAGCTTTAATTAAATTATAAAGTTATTATAATATATAATAAAACATTAACTATTAAAGTTTTTATAATAATATAATAATTATATAAAATAATACTTAAGTTTATTAATAATTTTTTAAGTTAATAAAAAGCTAAAAAATGTTATATTTATATAAAGTTATATTTATATATTAATTTTTTTATTTCTTTTTTTATTTATTTATTTATTTATTTATTTATTTATTTATTTATTTATTTATTTATTTATTTCTTTATTTATTTATTTATTTCTTTATTTATTTATTTATTTATTTATTTATTTATTTATTTATTTATTTATTTATTTATTTATTTATTTATTTATTTATTTATTTCTTTATTTCTTTATTTATTTTTTTTCTTTTTTTTTTCTTTTTTTACATATTTATGTATTTTTTATGTATTCTTTTATATATTTATTTATGTATTTATGTATTTATGTATTTTTTTTTCCTTTTTTTTTATTGTTTCTTTTTTATTTTTATATTAATAATTATTTTATAATTAGTATTAAATAGCTTAAACTTTATTAAATTTTATAATAATTTTTATATATTTATTTCTATTTTATTTATATAGTTATTAAATAAATAACCATTAAAATATTTAAATTATTTATTTAACTTTGCAGAAAACCTTCGGCCTCTTTTGCATACCCGCCCCGAAACTTGTGTAGGTCGTGGCGTATGCTTAGATTTGTATTAATAAAGTAATAATAGTAATAATAAACCATTTTTAGCATTATAGCATTATTTTAAGCTAGCTATTAATTTTTTAGTTTTAGCTAGTTTTTTAGCGCTTTAGTAAAAAATTAATAGTCCGCTTAAATCTATTGCTAAACCTAAGCTTATAACCTATTAAAAGCATAATAATACACTAAATAAGTAAAAAATATAAGTATAAGTATATATATTAACCATAAGTAAAGTTAATAGAAGAGTACCTTTTGTACTAAGCAACAGTAACTAGAAATACTCCAAGTTACATGCTATCCTTGTACTAGAATTACCGGTTGTTACGATATGCAACAGAGCCGAGTATAGGATAGCGTTGTCGCGCTCCAGAAGTTATCTCCGCATGGGGAACCTGATTGTGAGGGGAATAATAAGGGGAACCCTAGTCGCCGCTGACGACACTGGTCAGACCACGGAGTTACACTACCCTACGCTAGTAGAGTTAGCATGGCGCATTGGTAAATTCATACATGTAGGTATTACGTGCATGTAGTATCGCTGGAACACCGGCATCAATATGTGGCCATCGCATGATTCTCATAGATTTACATATCAGTGATTTTTTTTCCTTTTTTTTCTTTTTGCGCTAGCGTAATAGTTCATCCTAGCGTCGTGTAGTCACAGAATGCTTCTCAACCCTTGGTATGTACTTACAACATTATTTCGTATTGATGTAGTGCACGTGTATACTACATGAGGATTGCGTGTGCTGATCGCGATGATCGCGAGGGAGGGTTTGCGCCTGGCATTGCATTCGATGGCATTCCCGCCGCTATTGGATATATCAAGCGGGGCGTTGTAGGGATAGAAAGAAAAAAGAACGAATGTGACCAGCAGTCAGTCATTGTACCTATATCTGGAATGTAACTTATCTACCTATTCCTGGAGTTCACCGCTTCATACGACGATCGCTCCATGTAGGTGCTGTGGAGACCGAAAAAAAATGGCTCTAATGAAACACTGTGGAGAGATCGCCTGGCTCAGAGGCCTTCACTACGTCAGTATAGATCCTACTACGTAGAAAGCGGCGTCATGTGACACTAAACGTCCTTCTTGTGTAAAGTTGCTTAAACTTGCGTACGGGCATGTTAGGTGTATGAAGGCATTCCTATGTGTATGCGCCGTGTCGATACCGCAAACCTAGTATCTAGTACAGAGACCATCAGCCCAGCGTCTGGTCGATTCGTAAGAGGCCCCAGACGAGGCCCTGGATGAGGCCCTGAACAAGACCCTGAACGAGGTAAGCCGCTGGCTTGGCGGTCGTTGGATTTCAGCTAGGCGGGCTCCCGGCTTATGATCGGCACCTAACACCCTTGCCCACAACCATGTTGGTATGCATAGCATGCATACCGGGAAAGCAGAAATGGAATTCAGAGCCAAGACCTGGAGACACGGCGTAGCCGAGGATATGGGCTAGCAATCCTCTCACTTCCATCGCTTCGTTTATAACCAGACCATAGTAGGTAGCTCCAGTATTTTTTTTTCCCCATACACCCATCGTAATTCTACTTATGTCCAAAGCCTAGGACGACCATAGGATGTAGTATTCTACCTATCACGTGTGCTCTCATGTGGCGTGCAACATCATACGGCAAGCCGTACGCGAAAATAGCTGGACCTGGAGATCCAAGCTTCTACGGCTTAGCTACAGCACGGGAGGCGCAAATTTTCAACCTCCCATGCAATGTGGGAGGGCGACGGCTCGACAACTTCTCACCACCATACTGGGTTATGTCCGCGAGGGTAATTATGTAGATCCAGAGGCGATTCGGTTAAAGAAAAAAAAATCGCCATACGGAAGAGCCGCAAGTTCGACTACCTACTACCTTTAGTAAAGACACCATCTTCCTTGGTTTTACAATACAGTGTGTACTGTAGGTAATTTTTCACTCGCGTAAGTAGGTATATACTAGTGACGGCGGGCAATAACGGGAATATCTCTAGCATATGCTAGAGTGTATACTAACCTACCTAGATAGGTTAGGAAATTTGTCCATATACACAATTCTGTACACTACTACTGTATGCTTATATCCCTTGTACCTGGGAGACAAAGCAAAGATCACGCGATCTAGAAAAATCTGTGAAATCTTGCCTCAGGCGAACATACATGGAAGTAATAGATAGTCTCGATACTGAAGATGTCAATGAGAACTATTAATAATACCTTTTTTAACATCCAAGACAGTTTCTAATTTTGTTAATTCGCCACCGTAGTTTTACAGTATGTGAGCCTTATTACGTAGCACACTTATTTAGTTGTAGTCCTTCGAAAAATTTCTCCGTGCGGCGCATCCTGGCTGCCGGAATTGGCACCGTGGTCAACATCCGATGACACCACAGCAACTCACTTTAGTCCGACCAAACACAGTCAGTACAGGCGAATGCAGGTTAGATCTTGGCGGGATCAGCGGCACCAACTAACAATCAGACTTCCAAGATGCTTGTAGAGGAATTGTGGACTCTGGTGGGTTCTGGGGTGAATGCGACGGCTATCAGTTAGAGTCCGGGGTGTCTAGCTTATTATTATGTTAGTGTCGGGTAGGGATATATTCACTCTTCACTGCTAGGAGCGATCCCCATCTTTCTCTATAAGACTGGTTGATCCGCGCGTTTTCTTGTCGCATGTCTTCCGTTCTTCCATTTTCGTGCCAGCTTGTGTTACTCTAATCATCACTGGACGCTAAGATGTCAGACATCGAGAAAGACAGGTGAGTTGCTAAGCAAAGGTCTTTAAGAGCCTGGCAAAGCGAATAAGAATGGCTAATTATAGCTATAGTATCGAGCCTAAGGGCGTCCCTGACGAAAAGTTAGAACATGGACTTGACGTTACTGAACATGTCAACCTCAACACCAACCTTCAAGCTAAGTAAGTTATATATAGTCTGTTGTCGACGCGAGATGCTTCCATAGCACACGCACCCCACGCCTACTCCCCCTTGCACCAGATGGATCTAACGTGACCTGACAACAGGATCGTGAACCCCTTGCAGGGCATTCCACGCGAGCAGCTTATGCGTGATGTCGAGGCCTTCGTGCAAGAGAAGGGTCTTCAGGAACACGTGGCATACTTCCGGAAGGGTGCTTTGGTTGCTCAGAGCCCGACAGAATTCGAGGATATCGATGGCCCAGAGGCTCTAGATGAGACTGAAAAGCAAGCTCTCCGAAGCGAGATCTTACACAAGTGGCGGCTGCCATGGAGGCTCTACCTCACCATTATCACTTGCTCTGTTGGCGCGGCCGTTCAAGGCTGGGATCAGACCGGATCCAACGGCGCCACTTTATTCTTCCCCAAATATTATGGCATTGATTCTGACAGCGTTCGGGATCAAATTGTAAGTTTCCGACTGGATCCTGTTCGCGTCTTCTGATTACTAACTCGTTGGTTGCTTAGCTCGTTGGCCTCATTAACGCTGGACCTTATATTGGTTGTGCCACTATTGGTTGCTGGCTCTCTGATCCCTTCAACAACTGGATTGGTCGCCGAGGCACTATTTTCTTGGCCGCGAACTTCTGTATCTGGCCCGTCATCGGCTCCGCTTTCTCTCGAACCTATGCTCAACAGCTCTCCAACCGTCTTCTCATGGGTATTGGCATGGGTCTCAAGGCCTCGACAGGTTCGTACTGCTCCCTTCAACTGCAATTGCTTGACTGATCGTAGCCCTTAGTTCCTATCTTCGCCGCTGAAAACGCCCCTGCCGCTGTTCGAGGCGCCCTAGTCATGTCATGGCAGATGTGGACTGCCTTCGGTATCTTCCTCGGTACGGCTATCAACCTTGCCGTCTATTACACTCCCAATAACTGGCGCTTGATGTTGGGTGCTCCCTTTATCCCCGCCGTCCCGCTTCTGGTCCTCATTTTCTTCTGCCCTGAGAGCCCGAGATGGTTGATGAAGAAGAACCGCTATCCCCAGGCGTGGAAGTCTCTAGTTATTCTGCGACACCACCCTATCCAAGTTGCTCGTGATATGTACTCTATCCACGCTCAACTCTCTATCGAAGAGCAGGTCACGAGTGGGAGCAATTACATCACACGCTTTGGCCAGTTGTTCACGATTCCTCGAGTTCGTCGCGCCACGTACGCTGCTTTCACCGTCATGATTGCTCAACAGCTCTGTGGTATCAACATCATTGCATTCTATTCGTCAACTGTCTTCGTGGAAGCTGGTTTCACTCAGTTCCAGGCTCTGCTCGCCTCGTTCGGCTTCGGTGCTGTTAATTGGCTCTTTGCGTTCCCTGCCTTCTGGACTATCGATACGTTCGGCCGTCGATCACTGCTCTTGTTCACATTCCCCCAGATGACCTGGACCTTGCTCGCTGCCGGTTTATCCACACTGATTCCCCAGGGCAATCCTGCACGACTAGGACTCGTAGCTCTTTTTATATTCTTGTTCGCCGCTTTCTACTCACCCGGTGAAGGACCGGTTCCTTTTACCTACTCGGCCGAGGTTTATCCTCTCTCTCACCGAGAGGTCGGTATGGGTTTCGCTGTTGCTACTTGCTTGGGTTGGGCCGCTGTCCTCGGCATCACATTCCCCTTCATTCTAGGACGTCTAGGAACCGTCGGCGCTTTCGGCTTGTATGCTGGCTTCAATGTCCTGGCTTTCGTCATGATCTTCTTCCTGGTCCCCGAGACGAAACAACGCACGCTCGAGGAGCTCGACTATGTATTTGCTGTTCCTACTAGCAAGTTCATCAACTACCAAGTTACTCAGGTTGTTCCCTGGTGGTTCAAGCGCTGGGTTCTTTTCCAGAGGAAAGCTGAACTAAAACCTCTCTACGAGGACGGAGTAGCTCGCCGGGAGAAGGAGATGCGATAAACACAAATCAGAAGTAGCAGTCCATAAACACTAGCTAGTTTTCTAGATATACTTCACCAAAATACCCCTTTTAGACAGCCGATGATAGTTGTTAATTGAAGTCTTGTTTCACGAAAACAACAAATCTTTTTATAGCTTCCACCATAACATTTCAATCTCCACTGTTTACTAATTCTCCCTTTAGCTTCGGGACTCGCCCGAGGGGAGGGGGGAAGGAGTCTTGACTCAGGTCGCTCTTCAAAGTCCAATATCCCGAGCATAGAGTAAAGGGTAATCAGCATCCACGTGCAATACATTGTGCCTGAGAAAGGCATTAAACTCTTGTACATTATCAACTTCCTCATGCCAGGATTTAGAGAGTATTTTGTAAGTTTAGATAATTGTACTGCTAGATTAATATCCAACAATAGCCTCTCGTCATGATACCAATGTCATACATTATTTATGCAACCAACGCCCTTTTCAATCTGCAATGCTCCTTTCTTGCTTCTTTTAAGCCATAACCCTATCTATAAAAGCTGTCATGCCCATAAATTCGTCCGCATAATCAAATAATTCCTTTAATCCAGCCAAAGTGGCAATGATAGTTGAAGGTCCTCGGATCTCAGATGTTCATTTTGACCGAGTTCTTGTAAGCGGCTATGTTCCACCCGATCAGTACTCTAGTTTCAATGCACAGCAGTCATATGCTTCAAAAGGGTACCTACTTCGCATGAGCCGCTTTATTTCGTCGTCCTTATCCTTTTGTCGTTGTGCGGCTTCTTGCTTGGGATCATACGAGTACGTTGATGAGGAGTCTTTATGCTCGCCAGTAGTTGGCTTGGTTGACATCTCGGAAGATGTAGAAGAGAAAGTAGTGGATGACTGCCCAGGCATTTTTGATTGTTTATCAACTTTGAATTACTTGATTCCCTTATTAAGAAGAATTGTGATGACCGTTCTCGTTCTTTATTTATAATGGGTGAGTGGTGTGAGGAATTGCTGCTGTTATCTTGTTTCTGCTGAACAAAGTTCCAATGCCTCAGACTCCTCTTACCTATATACTCATGCTCCTTACATACGAAGTAAAAACTCATCGAGGATTTATATGCGACACGTCAGTGTATTCTAACATCTTACGCGTCATCTGTCGTGGACTTGCATTGTTGGTGCTTATGGTCAACTCCGAATCTTGCTCTGCGGTGACAATTACGTGCTCTAGATTGTCGTTATCTGGGGTACTTGACTTCATACGGAAGTTAACCGAACTCCGATACTATGTCATAGGCTAATCACGACTCGAGTATTATCGGAATTCAATCTTTCAATCTCCACTGCCCACCCCTGCAGCTTCAAGAGGCTAGGTAAGAGGGGACTCCTCGACAAACTACAATAAGGCATCAGCTCACCATCGAACTAGTCCCTCTAAAATGGAAGAATGCCGCCGTACGCATATCTCGCATCTGCCTGTTTTCAGGTTCAAAACTTGACTCATCGGGCTACCCCTGTCGTGCCTTAGGCAGCTAAAAACGCGACTCCTCAATAGGTCTTGGCAGACCATATTGCACTTCTAGCTCTCGATGATGAGTCCTCAAACGGGTGGGCAGATAGTTGATTTGCGGAGCGAATCGTCGCAACACGTTCTCAATAGGAATTATAGACGCAATGGAAAGCTACAGTCCTGCGAGCCTTGCAGGTATGACATGTCCTCAGTTTGCCTAAAGACCTCATCGTCATTGACACTGACGTGTACAGGAAAAGCAAACTCAGGTGTGATCATGTAGTCCCGGTATGTAGTCGGTGTGTAAAGAGGAAATGCGTGGAGAAGTGTGTATACCATCCAAACCCACTCACCAAAGTAAGTGACTCCCAAGATCTTCATAAGAAAGGGTTATACATGCTGAGCAAAGTTGAATGAACGGATGAGGTGCCAAACCCTACACAAAACGGTCATCTCTTTCTATATTGCGTCAAAAATCTTCACATCTTATATTACAAGCTTATTGACAACAGTTATATAGAAGCGTCAGGTAGTTGAGAAAGCACTCCCAACTCCTGCCACTACGGTCAATGAAGAGGCTTCCCCGATACCTTTGCCAACCATTGAGTCCTCCGAGTCTGGTTCTCCTAATTCATCTGACTACCACACTTTTGAGTCGCCTCAGCTGCATTACCAAGAGGTGCCATTACAAGCGCCAGCAAAGTTGAATCGCGCTTCATCAGCACCTCCTCTTCATTCACATCGGTGCAACGGGGAACAGGGACGAGTAAACCCAGGCTTCTTCGGGACTACCAACTTCATGAGTATCTTTTCGGAGAATCTCAGTAATCTCGGGGTCGTGTCTACGGAGTTGGAAGGCCCTAAACTTCCCCGGCTTACAATCTCCAATGACCAGATTGTCCGGGGCTCCCAGATACTCTCCTTTTTGAAGGACACGAGTTTAGTTCACGATTTCGTCAATCGCTCCTTTGATATTGGAGACGGTGTCAGCAATGTCTGTATTGAGCCCGTTATGAAGCAATGGCTCATGAAATTATGGGCGAATCACGGGGACACTCTTAAGAAACGGAATCCCGAAAAACTACGTCGCCTGTCTGAATTATTATGGCACAACACGCTGACGTCGATAGTCGTGAAGGAAGATATGGACTATAAGGCCTGGGCGCTGCAGGCGACTGGGATGAACATCCGATGGGAAGTTATTGGCATCATTGCTGCACTAATCGGGCAGTGCGCTACGACGCTGAGTCGGTCAGATCTTCTGCTTACACAGCATAACGTATCGAAACCTATCCTCGCGCGAAGGATGAGTGAGATATCTTCCACGTGCCTCAACTTCTGTCGTGATTGCGAAGCGCTGGACGACCTGTTTGTCTGGCTACTCGTAGAAAATTCGGTCTTGACAGCTTCTATCAAGGGCGACGGAAGTTATGCCGTGTATCGCGAGTCGGGCGAATTCGTCAATGCGGTCGTAGCTATGGGCCTGCACCTGGATGTCAAGCAAGGCAAGCCGCGCATACCATTTTTCCTTGAACAGATACGCACGGGAATGGTAGCCGGGGCGTATTCCACTGACGTTAGCATATCTTCCTATCTTGGTCGCCCACCCAGATTGCCATATAGGTACTGCAATCTTACTCCGCCTATGGATATACCGGATACCCAGCTCATTGCCAGTGAAGATGAGATTGCGCATATGATTGCATCGTTGGATGAGAACGGGTTTGGCACAAGCGGCAAGGTTTCTCGGGCCACATTCATGAAAGCGTGGTTAGGATTTGCCCCTAGGCGAGAAGAAGTCCTCGATCTAGCTCTAGGTCGATACAGTCGAGAGGAAATCCTCCGTCGCGCCGAAGAAATTCAGAAAAAGAGTAACGAGTACTGGGAAAGCCTACCACTGTTCATCCGGAGAATGGACAACAACTCGCACGACTATAGTGAGATTGGACCGTCAAAGAAGCGGCCCCTGGAGACTTTATTGAAGATCACTCTCAATCAAGGCTTCCGGGCGAACGAGCTGCTCCTCCAGCGAGTTTTGATTCGCAAGACTGGGGCAAGCTGGGACAAACTTGTCGCAACGGCGAGCTCCATTTTCGAGGATATCCTACAAGTTACCAAGCGCCACGACTTAGCATCGATATTACAGAGCAACATATCCGCTCTCCTTGCTGTCTCCGGCCTACGAAGCGCCTCTGTCATAGCGGTAGAGTTATTGAAACAGGAACAGTTGCCTAACTATCCCAAGAACCCCCTATTGCCGAGAAGTCGGACGATCCAGGACTTATCTGTTTTTGCAGCCAGACTCGGGGATGTCGATCCATCTGACGGGTCGTTTACTGTGTGCGATCAGGGTCGCAAGGTCATCACGCGCATTCTCGACAAGATCCTGAGCCCTCCAAACCTATTGGAGCGGCCGCTTGCATCTCACATACAACACGAGCAGCAGCACGAAGCACATGCTAACGAGGGTATGGAGTTGAACGTCTTCCCGAGCGAAACAGCCCCTCATCAAGAGTGGCCTCCACCCGATCCACTTGACTTCCAAATAGGAGAGGCAAACTGGGGTATTGAAGTGCCGTTCCTCGGTCATGATAGCGACTTTGTACAGTGGCTCGAGAGCGTAGACTGGGAGAAACCTATATAGTGAGACAGCCGACGTATTTCCTCAAATCCTGTTTGTAAAAGAAAGAAACGGCTCTGGCTGCGTTCCGCCGGGAGGGTTATATGGTAATTGGCTGACAACTTGCCCTGGCGTAACGGTCTATTTCCTTGGTTGTCAGGTTAGGTATACGACTGGCCTGAGTACGTTGAAGCCGATGTAAACAACGAATCGGATTTGACTTCCTAATTGTAATGAACACGGACGCTGATGCTTGTATTCATGAGAGTCTCTCTACATCATAATACGAATATATTAACAATGTTAGTGTATGCCCGCAGGACAATGAAATGCTTAGCGACTAAGCGGTATAGAAAATTAGCATTAATGATCGTTTCATCAATATTCACAATTATGTCAAGGTCCTTCTGGAATCACTGTTTCTCTAGTGTTCTATAATTCTTACCCCTCCGCTTTGGAACCTAATCGCCAATGTCCAAGTGACAAGTGGTAATAATTACATCACGACTTGAGACGGTAAACTCTGTTCTGCATTGATTTCCCGTCCTTTCCGTACCCCGCTTGATATTGAAAGCTGTGTTAGATGGGAGTATATAAGTGTAATATAGTAGTCTGGATTCCAGCCTGGGTAAAATATTGGTCGGCCACCCTATCTAATGATTTTTCCAGTTGATTAATCTAAACGTTGACAACTTCAAGATGGTTCACCAACATGGGGACGGGATCGACATCCCTTCAGAGCACAAGGTGCGCCGGTAAGATACCCCAAGAGTATCTATCTCGTCATCAGTCAATTTGCTAGTGATATACCGATCGACTAACCAACAGTCCTATGATTCCAAAGCCTTGGATCCTGGCTTCCAGCTGACCATCGTATTCAACACGCCTGGATGGCAAAGCATATCGACTATCTCGACAAGCACCCCCCAAAGCCGCTGATCCCGGTAATCCAAGAATTTAAGGAGTTCATCGAAGGAAATACACGCATCTTCATGTATTTCGACCAGATGTGGGACGAAGTACCCATGAGAAAACCGTACTACCATGACCCAACCGGCAAGAAACAGATACGAAACTACCGACACATGCTCGACGTACTAAATCGCATTTTCACCCAGGCGCCACAGTGGAATGATACGGCGTTTGGCGTCGGGATGGTGGGTGTACCAATGGTATCTATCTTCGACTATGTCATGTCGACACCAAGGTAAGAGATCTGAAAGGGGGGTGAATATAAAACTTTAAAAACAAAAGACACAAGAATCGTGATAAATACATACTAACTAGGGTATTAGTGGCTATGCCGCATTTTTGGATCCCGAGGTCAACAAGATTTTAAAAAAGCTCCTCAACGAATGGGGGAAATTTCTAAAGGTATGTTTTTCAACCTAAATTAGAAGCAAAGCGATACAAATGGTGTCCCTGCTTTATCTGATCTCACCTCGCTTCTTCTCTCCTCAGATTGACCAACTCCTACCAGTCCCCCAATTCTGCCCAAGTCCTCACAGAAGAGAAGACTGGCTGGTTCTCGCAGCATGGCAAGCAGGATCTAATGGAGGTTGCCAACGCGCCACTGAAAACAAACCATGCCTTCGAGGACATGTTTGTCTGCGATCCTCAGGCAAAGCACCACGGGTATACATCCTGGGATGGTAAGTACCCTTTCCTCTTCGAAAGATCTTACCGGCCGCCCACCCAAAAAGTTCCAAACCCAAAGCCCCAGGCAAATAATCTTCACACCATAGCAAGACCTAGATAGCACGCAGTATTCGCCACCATCACGAGAGACGAAAAGGCTAAATCAAACCCTAGACTTCTTCACCCGAGAACTCCGCCCCAACGTCCGGCCGGTAGCGGGTCCCAACGATGCCAATGTTATCGCCAACGCCTGCGAATCGACACCATACAACCTGAGCCGAAACGCAGCGCTGCGCGCCAAGTTCTGGGTGAAGGGACAGCCATACTCTGTCCTCGATATGCTAGCGCACGATCCATTGTCCGCACAGTTCGATTCAGCGACCGTGTACCAGGCCTTTCTCTCCGCGCTCTCATACCAGTAAGCATCCCACCCACCCACCCAACCCTCCTCACTCTACCCCTTCATCCCTTTCTTCGCGACTATCAAACGAGAAAGCTTTCGTCTCTGATCACATTAACTAATTAATTCATTAATTTTCCACATCCACAGCCGTTGGCATTCCCCCGTGAGCGGAAAGATCGCCCGCGCCTTCGTGCGAGACGGGACCTATTTCAGCGAGCCCCTATTCACCGATCCCGAGCCCTCGTCTGCCCCCTCTTCCGATCCCTCTCTGTACGCAATCAAGTCGGAAGGCTTCCATGCGTCGCAGGGGTATCTGACGGCGCTAGCGACGCGCGCCGTGATTTTTATTCAGGCGGATAACCCGGCGATCGGGCTGATGGCATTTGTCGGCGTCGGCATGGACGAGGTGAGCACGTGCGAGATTACGGTGCGGCAGGGCCAGCATGTTGAGAAAGGGGATCAGCTCGGCATGTTCCACTTCGGCGGCTCGTCGCATTGTCTACTGTTTAGGGAGAGCGTCAAGGTTGACCAGTTCCCTGATACTGGCATGAACCAAAACGTACCCGTCAGGAGTCAAGTGGCTGTTGTACGGTCATAAGCGCTGGGGGATATGTAATGTATCTATGTAAGTCGTAGACACTAAAACATTTAATTGGACGCGATGGGTTTAATTGTTCTACTGATTGAATTCTGTTGTCGACGGCGGTTTACTCTGCCTACACCTAAGTATTACTGATGAGGCCCTCGCCTTCGTGACATAGCGGAAAAGGAGTTGAATACGAACGATACTTTCTTCATTGTCATTACTCGTATACTCCAGGCAGCACAATCCTGTCCGTAATACCCTTTTTACTTGTTATGGAACACAAGGCTTCTGTAAAATACACGCCCCAACACGCTTCTACACCTTCTCGAAGCCGGACCTTTACTGCCACGTCTCTTCGTCTGAAAAGTCTCCCTCCATTGCTTTGTCGAAGGGATTATTTCTTCCATCATAGGAAGTGGTACTCTATCAACAACCAACCTTGCATCTCTCTTTACCATCCATACTTCAAACATCATGTTACTGGATGTTGAGGGATGTTTCCATACCCAAGATGCGCACTTAATGTGACCACATGAACGTCTCTGAGTGCAATGGTCCCACGAGTGTTGGTACAAGACTGATAAGGTCTGGACGCAGGGTTCTATATCTAGAGAGTTAATGTATGTAAGCTTCATCATGATCGTTGTGATTAAAGCCTTTGCGCAAGACGCCTTCGAAGTTTGGCGAACATCTTTTGGTTATTTATCAGTCCATCGAGTATTCCGTAAGGCTGCGAAACCCGCAGGCTGCTCGGATGAACCTTCATGCTCGTCGTGGCGATGCTCGCTAGAAAAATGTAGATTCTATAGCGCTATGAATCATTGACAGCGACTGAGCACTGCTGGGTATATCGCTTCGAATTTGAATGCTAACACGGCGGGAAACCATAAATAGTTATACCAAGATGAGCCTGGACAGCTCTACGGTGTTTGTGCTTCCTCGTGATCGACAGGACCTTGCATGGAAGCTGTACTTGGACCAGGTGAGGATGCTGGATTGTCAAACAGACCTGAACCAGCGGTGCTGGGACCTGCAGCGACGGCTGCCTGGCCGCCTAGCATCACCTCGTGAATCATATTCAAGTTGTTTGGCATAGCACCACTCGAGGATGGGCCTGCCTGACTGGCACCATTTGTCTGGTTTGGAAGCAGCTCGGTAACGATGTAGGGGGGCGGTGGAAGTGATGGTGGGGGCAGAGGGTTATGGGCCAGATTGGTCAAGTCGGCGTTGAAATCGATCAGGTCACTACCATCACCCATGTCATCATCCTCAAGACCATCGCCGTCGTCAACAACGAAACCTTCTATGTCCGGTGCCGGCCCTTGTTCAGCATTAGTCACCACCAAGGCTCCACCTCGTCGTCGTGGGGCTCGTCCCTCGCGGTATTCGGCAAACTCCTCCCTAGTGTTAAGATGACTTCGTAGGCCAGCAACACCTCCCCCTGAAAATACACAGAATACTGCTCGCTGATGTTCGGTAAAATCTGTAAAACTGTGAGTATGGACAGATGGAAAAGAATACGGTATATGAGACCATACCAGGAGGGGCTTCACGACAGAACCTATCTAAATCATCGCGAAGGAATGCAGGCACACCAGTCAAACTCAAATGAGTAAGTTTGGGACAGCAATTCAAGAGTTTGATAATGCTCTGCAACAATAATCAGTTTCCTCCTGTCTTTGCGAATTGATAAATAGATTCTTACCGGCAGCGTTAAATTCGTACAGTAGCTTAGATGAACACGTTCTAAACTGGGGGTACGAACATCATGGCCTGGATGATTTGCCGCGTTTCGATACTGCGAGCGATGATCGTTTGCTGATGCTAGCGCGTACATACTTTTATCAGTGATATTGGCGCATTTCACAAGTCCGATCCTCTTGAGCTTGGGTAGGCCGGCAAGGAGCGTAACAGACTCGTCCGTCAGGTTTGTACAGCAGCCTAAATCGATGTATCGTATGCGGTTGCAATTGCGCACCAGGCGCTTCACAGCATCGTCGGTGATGTGACGACAGTGACCGAGGTGTACATAATGCAGATTTTTCTGCAATTTAGCGATGGCATGAACGGCTACATCGGTGATGTTACTACACTTGGCGAGAACAAGATTTCGCAGCCGCGGCGCTATCTCAATGATTTTCTCGACAGCCCGGTCGGTGAGACGGGAGCAGGAGGTGAGATCGAGAATGCGCAAGTTTTCGTAGGTTCGGTAGGGCGGGAGTGCAAGGAAAGCACCGTCATCGACAAGTTCGCAGCTCGCTAGTCTTAGCTCGCGCAAGGACTGCTCTTTAGCGAGGAGGGCTGAGACAGGTTCGTTGCCAATGTTGGTACATTGATGAAGATCAATTTCAAGGATATTGGGACAGTGGTTTGCAAATGCTAGCACGGCTGTGTCGTTCAGTTGATTGCAATCGTTTAACTTGAGCTAAATTCGTCACGCACGGAAGTCAGTGGTACACTCTCTCGCAAACCTGTGTTTCGGCAGACAACGCAGGGAGAAAATACTATGATCGGAACATACCCGCTTAATAAACCGGCAATTCTCAGCCAGTTGAGCCAGGCTCTCATTCGAAATCTGCCTGCAACCAGATACGTTAAGGCCTTGCAGCTTGCGGCAGTTTTCGGCAATAGCGACAATGGAGGCCTCAGTAATGTTGTTATCGCCCGATATGTCCAGGGCCAGCAGGTTCTGGCTGCTCCGAACGAGAGGTGTTAGGCCGCCGTCGGTCAAGCCGTGGCAGTTAGTCAAGGTCAGGCGCTCAACGCGGGTGCACACGGCTAGGGGCGTCACGCTGCCATCATTAACGCGGTCGGCGAGGGCAGCGAGGTTCAGCCGCTTAATAAAGTCGGTGTAGGTGAAGAAGGGTCGCTCAAGGCCGAGGGTGGAGCAGATGGACGAGTGCTTTTCCCAGGTGGTGCAGGAGGGGCGGTGCCAGAGGATCTCGACAACGTTGCGCGCCCATCCCTTGCAAGTCAGCATGCAGTTGAGGAGCTCCTTGGGTTCGCTGATGCGCGAGAAGATGCTGATGAGAATCTCGCTGGGAAGGGCCGCGACGGTGGGAAGACACTCGGAGTCGGCGACCTGCATATCCTGGAGATTGGGAACGACGCCAAGGGAGGACTGGGAGTCGTTGTTGACGAGGAAGAAATCCGACTCTTCGTTGTCGGCGGGCGCAGGCGAGTTTGTCGACGACGAGGACCTCGAGTCTCTCGGATCTTCGGCTGCGACAGGAACGGGCAGTCGATGGGCATTCGAGGCAGCAGGGGCGGCGACGGCGGTGGCAGCCATGGCAGAGGCGGTTGAGGTTTCGGCGCCCGCACCCGCACCAGCACCAGCAACACCGCCAGCCGAAGTACGGGCGGCTATGACATCGAGCGCAGGGGCCGGAGGACGCGCCATCCTGGATGAGTGGCCAGAAGAGGTCTTCGAAGGGAACGAAGAAGATGCTGGGACTGGGACTGGGACCGAGACTGAGATTGAGATTGAGACCGAAACTGAAAGCAGCGATGACTACCTAGGTACCTATATTGGATTAGATGGATTGCCAGGCATCGGCGTCGCTGGTACTGCTGTTTGTTGAGAGTCTTGAGACTGATTGAATGGGGCAGAAGTTGGAACAGTGAGATCAGGCTGGGCTGGTCTGGGGCAGTCTAAGGCTAGACTCTACCAAGAACCTAGACAGGTACACTTAGTACCTGGGTAGCGGGCGGAGACGGGACGCAGGCAAGGAGGCAAGGAGACAAGTAGGCGAGTTGGTGTCTTTGTCGGATCACTACCTACATGTAGAATGGGAGATGGGGTTGGTGATTGGTGAGGCGCGGGGGCGGCAAGCTGGGGCTGCGAATGACGATGGGCCGTGGTGGTTTGACGGGGAGGTGGCGTTGATGCGAACACGCCAAGAACACTCACGGACGATGGAAGGGAGGCCTAAAATGAGAGAGGAGAGGTTCCCGACTACGTATTTTGAACGAGAGTTTCGGCGTGGTTTGGCTTAGAATTCTGCTATGTCTAGTGTAATGGGGATGGAGAGGAGAGGAGGAGGATAGGAATGAATGGCTCCCAAAATACCTAACTTACTTACACGCAGGTGCCCTCAGTTCCATCACCCAGTTCCACTTCCACTTCAGGCGGTTTAGTGATCTAGTCAGTGGTAGTGATACACTGATAGGTGCTATAGTTCTAGGTACCGTAGGTACCTAAGGTAAGGTAGGTTTACTTAGGTGCTGAGCACGTGGTCTTCGCCACCTACCTATGTAGGTACCGTTAGGTACATACTTACGTACTAGGTACGTGCCTACATTAATAGGTCTGAGTAGGTACTTATGCCTAAGTAACAATAGATTCCCATTGGTCATCAGCCACACATGTTATTCCAACACTCCAATAAACAATGGACAATGGACAATGGGCATTGGACATTGGACATTCATTTATTTACATTTACTCATCCCAGCTCAAGAGATACACGTTTGAGGTAGTTAGGTACCTAAGTAGCTTCTGATGCCGTGAAAAATACCCCTTGGGCTCTATATAAACGTCATGTGATGACGAGAATATTAAATGGTGCTGGCAACCCGTTGGGTATGCCACCTCTTCTAACAACAGCCACGAGTAGGTATAACAAGGCGTAAACTCTTCTGCAAATAATTAATGTCATGCCCCAGAGTCACCTGCTTGTTGCATATATCTTGACAAACCCGTGAGCATGTGAGCACCCCACGACATTAGTGTACTTCCAAAACAGCTAACCTACTGACCTTCAAGTTGCTATGATGCTTACCTATGTACCTAGGTAAAGTACCTAATGTCAACTGCCTAAGACTACCCACTTACTTACCTCGCAGTATGTAGGTACTTAAGTAGGTAGTGCCTAAATAGGCTTTAGATAGTGCGGGGCGGCATACCAGTTTAGGTATGCAGTCTACCATTCATAAATACTTAGGTACTTTCTTGAACCTCCTAATCTTTCTTAGTGTACATTAAAGCAAGTTCATAATGATCATTAAAAAAAGACGAAGAAAAGGGAGAGAAAACATCTTATATAAGCATCACTAGTTCTTTACCTACTCAATCAGTCCTAGTTGTTGACGTTCTCTGAAATGCCATGGTTTTCTAGTCCTAAACTGTGTAAGTTCTAGGTTCTAGTGTACCCAGCATGCATCTAGGATGAGACATGACCCTCATCATCGGTATTTCATATGGCGAGATACCAGGTTACACCTTGTTAAGTGCCATGCATCGTGTGGACTTAACCCAATTGCAGTTCTGAGAGAGATCACAATGAGATGGGTAAGTTTTGTTATCAATCGCTAGGTTCAACCATGCATATATAGTGTGTGCTGGTCAGTGACCTTTTGGTTACGTTCTGCCATGAGGCCTCCTTGTTTTCTTGTTTTCGTTCTGAACCACCACGATAATCCCACCTTCAACCGACATCTCGACAATTTCTTTCCATATTTCAGCAACATTTTTAATCAACTAGTTTTTGGATACAACTTCTATTCCGGCCCAGTATCAGGAGAAAAATCATGTGTATGCAGAGGGCTTGTAGAAATGGGTGGGCGTCTACCGGGTAGGCGCTTTGCCCCCTAACCTCGAACCTGTGAGCGTAGCACTATCACAAGAGGCTCTGACGTGGTTACCGTATCGTGCCATTTAGCCTCGGGATATTCTGCTGTGCTGGGAATGCTTTTTTACTCTAGTGGTAAACCTAGGCACGTCGAAACAGACGAGAGCAGTAGGAACAAACTCAGCCCTTGAGATGAAGATTCTCCTTGCAGATTGAAAGAGGTTGCAAACAATATAAGCGATATACCATACAGGTTATGTTTTCTGACTCGAGATATGATTTTGCCTGCCGACCTCGGAATGCCTTGTACTTCCTAGCAGCATGAGAATGCCGTCTCCGTGGTGTGGGAGTTTCGGAGACCGGACCCGGTGCATCTGACATGTCAATGGTCAAGCGAACCTGGTATACCAGACAAAACAGACAAAACCCCTGAAACCCTGCCGTTAACAGAGTGCCAGGGGCGCATTACGCATACGCACAAGGCAACCTATGAGAACATGGCACAAGTAAGATGACTTACCGATTTGTACCATGCCGATTTGAGCTCTTGCAGCACCCACTTTCTATGCCACGTTTACTTACCTCAACTTCGCGTAAGTCATTCCGGCCGTATGTCACCAACAACTTTTTCTACGACGTAGGATAGCTGCAATGCCATGTCAGCGCTCCAACGCGTTATTTACTTTACCATTGCTTTAGCTTGCCGAACACAAGTTCAATGCATGCTTATAAAAATGTCAGTTGCGAGGTAGGTAGTCCGAACAGTAAGGTGACGCAGCGATCAGCTAACAAGCTGAATTGCTTCAGCCAAGATAAACTTCTTAGAGAGCCCCAAATTGACAATCCTACCTTAAAATTGCCGGGTATACGCAGTTAACCTGCCTAGTGAAATGCTGCAAGGGGTTTTATTTAAGGGTGGGCTAGAAGCTTCAGCTAACGTAGACCAAGACAAAAGTGCATATAAGTATCTCCCTAGTGAGTTACACATGCGTACGGAGGCGACATCATGGGATTATCCAATACTACTGCTGTCTTATGTGCCTCGACATTCCAAGATAATAAAGGATGTGTTACCATGATAGAAAATAGGGGTTAATATCTATTTTAGTGACTCTGGTATGGACAACTCCCCACTTGAACCCTCGCATGCAGAAGCGAGTTGCTAAGCAAACATATAGGAAGCCAACAAACTTGTCTTCGTATCAGTTGTTATACGAAACTTATTAATCCTAAGTATAGCTGCTCGCATAGATATTAAGCGCGAGCACATGGACATCCCGAAGGCAGGTCCGCTGGCTAGACGGTGTTCTCGACTAGTAACTGGGTCCTTTGTTCCTTAACCCTCAAAATCTGGTTAGTCTCCGTATCATTCGGCATTCCTTCTTCTACCTCACCACTTCCACCCGCTTCCGTGACCGGACATCATGGCCGGCACGATCATCATCACTGGTGCGAACGGCTCCATAGCCGTGCATGCTGTTCGGCATCTCCTGACCAAGGCACCAGACAAGACGCTGGTTTTGACAGTCCGTAATACCTCAGACTCTGACCCGAACACAAAAAAGTTACGCGAGACGGCGAACCGATTCACCAATTCAAGGGTTCTCATTCGGAAACTTGACCTAGCTACCTTGAAGGCCGTGAACGAATTCGCAGACACCATCGTCACCGAGGTTGTCCAGGGGAAACTGCCGCCTCTCGCCGCAATTGTCTGCAACGCATTTCACTGGAATTTGATTGCGGACCCCGAGCTTACTGAAGACGGACTTGAGAAGACTATTCAGGTGAATCATGTCTCGCACTCCGCCCTCGTTCTTCGGCTGCTGGGTAGCTTCGGGCCACAGGGGGGCCGTCTCGTGTTATTCACAAGCGACGGCCACTACCCAGGGCGCAACAGTCTAGAGAAGTACCCACCATGTTTGCCAGACGATTTAGACGAACTTGCTAGGGCTAGTCCCGAGACAGACAAGCGAGGTCGTGGGTTCTTTAACTATGCGAATTCTAAGTTAGCTATCTTGATGTGGACGTACGCTTTAAACCGGTACCTTGAGAAGGTAAGAATGATATAGTTTATATCTGCTAGAAGTGAATTACTAACAAATCAACTAGGATAAACCTTTCAATAAAATCTCTGCTGTGGTCATTGATCCAGGAAGCATAGCCGACTCGCGGGCCCTACGCACAAACACTCCCGCCCTGTTGTCGCACATGCAGAGATATGTCCTCCAGCCACTGTGGCCTGTGCTTCATCTCATTGTCCCTTACGTGCGGAGTTCGACGGATGCAGGTGCCGACGTCGCTGATCTTGTGTTGAACAGGAAACATGCCGGGGAGTGCGGCTATTTTAGACTCATGGTCCCTGAGCCTAGTTCAGCGGAGAGCTTGGACGAGATGAAGCAGCAGAAGCTGTGGGCAAAGACAGCCGAGTGGGCTAAAATCACGAGAGAGAACACTGCTCTCGAGGGGGGATTCCGAAATCGCTTCACTTACTGAACAATACCCATAGCTAGCGGGCGGAATGGGCGATCACCATGAGAATGAGAGAGAGATGAATTAAGGCTGAAGCACTACGTATATGTCTCAGTGTAAGCTCACTAGGTTAGAATTATTATACGTTAACGTTTTTTAGAAGTGTTCTATATCATTACAGATTTCATCCTTGAATCTCGCTTTAACCAAAGAAGCATGGAATACTTACGCCTTGTCCACGCCAGTGCCTTCGCGATTAGCAAACCGCCTATGGAATACGGACATCTTCATCTTCTGACATGCCAGGTCCCAGTCTGTTGTCCACTTCTCATAGAAAGGCTGGTAGCCCAGTGACCCTCCGATCCACCGACCGACGACGATACCCAAGCCTCGTGCGATCGTGCGACTAAATGGTATCCAAGTTGGTAGTGATAAATATGAGCCACCAGCGTCAAACATCTATAAAAAAAACATATTGTTAACATATACCGAAAATTTTAACTTCTCCAAGAGAAAGGGAAGAACGTACACTCATAACCTGTACTAGATTGATCCTCTCCCCCTTCACGACGATGAGATCCTGGTATGCATACCAGTTCTCAAAAAAGACGGTATCGAGGCGGAACATCTCGTCCGTATCCTGTCCCGAGAGCAAGAAAACGGTCTTTTCGCCGTCCCATTCGTCGTCATAGCCCTTGGCCTGTACCCCAACGTCCGTCACAGGTGAATACAGACGATGGTTACACCAGGGCCGGAGCTTTAACTCGCCATCCCTAGGACTTAAGACATGTTCTACGCCCTCGATCTCCACGGCTAGCCGTCCCTCTAGCACTTCAATGTACTCTTCCTGGTATGGGTGAAAGTGCAGGGGCGGTTTCTGCGCTGCAACCGCTAGTATGCGAGGATGTCGAAGATGAAATGTCACTTCGTAAGCGAATACGCGGCTGCTGTCGTGCGGATGATCGACGACGCGAGTGATAATGCCGCCTTCGAAGCTATGTATCATGGAGTCAGTACATGGTTCCTCATATGGTTGTCTGTAGGGGGGAATAGCTAAGTTTAGACGTCGGAAACACCCTAGTTGTACGACTGCGTGTGGGGGGTGAATGTTGGTCATGTGCTTGAGAGGAGAGCACACTTGTGTTATATGTGATTGGAGACCGTGGTCCCAATCATATACCATCAATCCATGACAGAACGACAGAGGGTATTGGGGTAAGGTTGATGACTTGAAGAGATATAGTTCACTCACGCCGGGATGACCTTCCCAAGATATGGATCTGGACGTTTTAGAGCAGACATGACTAACAATCTCTAGGAATAAGAAAGGACCTGGCGAGATCTGGCGGACACAACAGAGTACTACAAAATAGCGGCTAGATGGATAGATAATCAAGCCCCTTCATGCCTTATGTGTAGTCTTTCGGAACACGCCGTCTTGCCCAAGGATCGAGTCCTTCAGCGGCATAGACCGTATATAATGAATGACTCGTCGTAACCCAGGCCGTTCTATTTATTGACGCTGGCTCCATCTTACCTAAAATATAAATATGCCTTCAACAGAGTCTAGGTGCCACAGACCGCGTGACCCTCCGCCCCCTTCCTACCGGCGGCGTACGGTGGGTGTGATGGTCGCTTCCTTGCTAAGTAAGGATTAAGAACCTACCATGTAACCTCGCGAGCCCAGCGTTAGGCAGATTCGATTTCCCCGATCGAGATCAGGCAAAAAACTATTGCGAGAATGCCTACCGTACGTAATAAGACAAGACATGCCGACTGATATCTTAGGACCCGGCGGCTTACTACCAAGAGCCGAGCAGCTGTAGACTTGGATTTGGTTGAATGCGCGCAGCTGGTAACGTCCTGCTGCAGTAAGAATACAACCCTTCAGCAAGGTCTGGAGAGCGTCCTGTAAACACACACCGATCACGATGACCCGAGCCTTCTTAGGACGGTAGGATGCCTATTCGCGTATCTTGGCTACGTGCAAAGCCACGCAACAGTGAAGGTCCTCGCTCACCGACAACACCGAGCTTGGGCCTCCAACTGTCTTCCAGACACGAGCAAGCCATAGTAGGTTAGTAATTCGGAACGCGGAGTGCAGCGGAGGCTAAACTAGCTCGGATGACAGGGCTCCAAGTTAGATAGTATATACATAACTGGGTTGAGCTGGTCAAGGTAGTTAGTTAACCTTGGCTAACCAAGTTAATTAACCTAATTGGTATAAGCATGAAAGCTGACGGCAAGGCGATAGGTAGTGTAGTTTACAAGTAGTTTACACTATATTTTGTCGCAAAAGCAAAACGAAAGTACTTACTCCAACTTTTCAGCGCCACTATGATAACCCTATGTATGCTGAAGCCTGAATGTCAGCCAGTACTATTTTTTCTTACTTTCGAGGCCACTGCTAAGTAGGACCCCTATCCCCGAACTGACATAGCTCTGTCCTGCCCTCCTCGATCCTCTGGATCCTGAAGTGTGGTGCGGGTTTTTGCAGGGAATCGTACCTTGGAACGCAATGCAATTGGTTCGAGCTTAAATCATAAGTGCAATATATAGTATTATTATCCCATGCTAATTAACATTTCACATGCTAAAGGACCCATTGGCTAGGCATCTGTCGAGGATCGCCCCCGCGAGTTGCTACGCAGTAAGGCAGGGTCGTCATAGCTGAGAGCTCATTACACCCCGCTCCCTCCCTCCCAGGAGCCTGTGACTGTTTCCCCGAGTGATCTGCACTCCAGAATGTAATACAGAGGTGGTGTTTATGTCGGTCGCGTAAGGGTGTGTGAGTACATCGGCAAGAAGGATGGCCTGCCTGGCTGGCCACGTGGATCTGCTGACACGGGAAGTATCCTGCGACCATCCAGGAAGCCGATCCTCGGACCGAGGGACTTATATCACCAAGTAGAGGCGAGACAGACAGAGAGAAACCTGCATAAGGTTACAATATCGACGGTGAGGCTGAACCGGTCTACTGTCTTTGCAGTGAGCAAGAGTTGATATATGGTATGCAGATCTCTGGCTCTCCACAACCTCGAGTGAGAAAAATCATCATTGTACCGAGTTGAGACCGCTCGTTGATTCCATCATCATCATCGCCATCATCATCAGTATCACGGTAACATTAGCTTCAGTAATCCTCCGACCCTCAGCTGCAACCTGCGAGGACTATGCGTCGGAGAGAGAGAAGCGAGAGAAGCGAGGATGCATTGCTCTGCACCGCCCACGCGACGAGGTTGCATGAACAAGGGTCCAGGGCAGCTGTGGGTTGCACTCGGACTTTCTACTCTTGCACTAGGTTTGCCCAAGGTAAACGCGCGGTATCCGCTCCTTGTCGCATCATGAGAGGCGCGGAGGGCTCCAATGGATTGGATGGCCTTGAAAATCCCGTCGATACCTATTCAGATCCTACGGAGGTACATACGAGACACACGATACATGACTTTCCATTAATAATTTGGCCCAGTTATTGGGCAACTAGCAGATTTGTACCTAGCTGTTGGCTCCGTTTTGAGGCATTATTGGTCTATGGTCGAGAAAATATCACATCATAGTTAATCGTACACTCTCTATCACTCATGGCTCTCACCAACACCGTCTATCAACACCCCTTCTATACCCTTGGCGGCAACTTGAACCCACCTGGGACCAACTTTTGAAAGACTGCGCGCGGGTCGTACCGTCGCTGTACCGCGCGGAGTTTCGCGACGCTCCTATTTCCGTAATGGCCGATCACGTCCTGCGTGACGGCAGCGTCGTTCATGAAGATGTAATCGACATACTGGCCACTGCTCTTTGCGGCATCTTCCACTTTGGAGACCAGACTCGCCGCCGCCTCATTAGCCACCGCATCGTCTTCGGCGTTCCACCAGCCGATGTCGATGGCGAACCAGGTCTGGTTGGTGCTTTCCAAGCCTAGGGCGTTACCGCCACGAGCGTATCCGGCTTGGATGGCGCTCGTTGAGATAGGCTGCCAGCCCACGGCGATGCTGCCGGCCGTGAGATTCCTGATAGTATCTAGCTCAGGTGATGTAGTGACAATCTTCTCCACAGTCTTGAAGAGAGTGGCGTCCGTCTTGAAGCTAGTTGCGTACCAGTTGAGCCGCGGGAGGGAGGGGGGTACCTGGTTTGCAAGGAAGTCGGTCATGGGCTGAATATGCACGGTATCGACAACGGTGGGGATGTCATAGAATGGTGTGAAGGCCGCGGGAGTTTCCACGGGCTTGTTGTACACCATGTTTAGTAATACGCCGAGGGTGCTGTTGAGAGGGAAAGCTTGCATCATGAGGTTCGCATAAGGGTCCTTCTCAGCAACTGACTGGTACTCCAGCAGGGCATCGAACAACGCTGGGAGCGTATCAAGTGTGTATACCCTATAACCCCCCCAGACGTATCCAGTCGGGTACGTGGTGAGAGTGAACCTGGTAACAACTCCTATTGGGGATTCGTTAGTGGCGCTTGTGTCTACTCATCATCTACCAACCGATGCATCAAGCCAGCTTACCAAAGTTGTTGGCGCCACCTTTTAGAGACCACCACAAATCGGGGTGAGAATGCTTATTGGCGTTTATGATAGAGCCGTCAGCTAAGACAACCTGCCGGCTTTAGGTGAGTTTGCGCTGCACGGTTACAGTGGTTATTAGAGAGCCCAGACTCACCTCGAAATTGTCAACGTTATCGCAAGCCAGGCCATAGAGATCGGATAGATATGACAGCCCACCTGCAAACCGGTCAGCAACGCTTCTTTTGGCTCAAAGTCGGGGTGAGACGACCACCTACTGCCGAGCGTGAGACCGCCAACGCCCACCTGAAGAATCCTGCCCCCGACCACAGTGACATTGTATTGGTCGAGATGACGGTATACATCACCCCATCTCATACCAGTACCAACCACAGCAACGCCGAGTTGGGCATCATACTCGACGCTATTGAAGCCAGACATATCGAACAGAACACCATCGTTGATATTTGCGCCGAGCGGTGCAGGAGAATGTCCCCCCGAACGGATCGCAAAATGCACCCCTCTCCGAGAAAGATAACTGATTGCCCGTGAAACATGTTGGGCCGTCGTTGGCTGGATGACACAAGTTGGTGATGCCCAAGCTGTCTGCACCCTGTTCCTGCTTAGTCTATCGTGGTCTTCACTTGTGACATGTACCGTGGAGACGTACCAATTTCCTTCGGATGCAGATAGATATTGAGCTTCACTGGGCATGACAACCCCTGTCCCAAGGGCACTTTCCAAATAGGAACACGCGGCAGAAGCAGATGTATGATTAAGCATGCCATATGAGGGTAAGGGTAGGCACAACAATGCTGTGACGATCCATAGTGCCCTCAGCCTAGGTATACGAGCCATTTTGAATAGTGTAATCTCAGATGGGGTCAATATCGCACGACTCCCGAGCTAGCGTCAACCCTGATCTCGTATATATCTATGCATACTTCTTGGGGCGATCTACACTAATTATACGAAGATGAGTAGTGGTAATTGGGAGGACTACATCTTTCGTAGGCCGTACTTGAAAGCCCACGAGACTATTGACTATTGAGATAGGTGTCATTGTAAAACCCGAAGCTCTTCATCAAGAGCTGCCTTTGACACGGGCAGACTTCGTAGACCGTGTGGTGTAGTACCGATGGAGATGTATAAACTAAGAGAGTAAGAAAATTCAGCTGGCGAGCCTGCAAGTAAGAATATGTCGTCAAGGCAGTCTCATTCGCCTGTTGCTGCCTGCATCGGACGGAGGTTGTCACCATGGTCACGAGGGTGTGGTGGGCACCCACGCCATTGATCCTGCAGACACTGCCCGGAGCCATGGCAGTGGTAACCCTAGATCGGATGAAATATTCCTTTTTTGGACGGGGTCAAGGCCAACAGGCTATCGGAAACTGGTACCGAGCTATCTACTACGCAGGGAGCCCGCAGGACTCAATTCTCCAGTCCTGGTATGGGTAGTTTCACGTCACGAGTAAATCCTAACAAGGGTCGTCGGAAAAGGAAAAAGGGCTCAACGCGACCCTGCTAGTTGGCACCTGACCAAAGTGACTGCCTGAATCTGGAGACCTGGTCGCTAAACAGGCAGTCGATGGTGTCCTGTTCTGCTCGTATTTTCACGACACAGCGCCATGCCACGGTGAGCGTTAAATTCGAGTTGCCCGGTGTCGCCAGAGCAGTGCTAGTTCTACAGTTACATCGACGCTCAGCGAAGAGCTCCATGTGATTACACCTTAGCTTAGGTAGGTATCAACACTAAGCTTCACCGTGACAAGCGCGAGGGAACTGGGCCAGCATGCAGGTTCAGTCACCAACTCCAAGCAGAGCCGCGACTGGCGTTAGCCTGCCAATGGCATTGCAAGGGTACAAATCGTTAACCGAGAATAGCGTGGGATTCAGCCCAGTGGATCCAGACTAAAGGGCAGACATCGTTGTACACTACCTCCCGAGACGACCTAATCCAGCCGGAGCTGCTCAGCTTGGTGGTGTCGAGGGACAGGGGCACGACAGCTTATGCACTCTTAGTATAGAGCCGATAATAAAGTAAGCTAAGTAGTGAGTGAGCCACTTGCCGTGCTTGTCCGGTCTGGGCAGTGCCTACACTAGCCTCCATCCCCCGGTACGCGCGCGCGCATCATCGCAACTCAAGATGGTAATGAAAAACGCATGATGGTTGCCGCAAGGGTCCCAAAAAGCAAACTCCAAAGGAAAGCACTGAGCTCCGCGGCACAGTTGTCGAGGGAGGCTTCCTGAGGGATTTCGGACTGTGCCGGTCCCCTCCATCCAATACCACCCGGCGCTATCAACTGGGTTCTTACGTTGGACTGATGTACCGGCAACCATGAAGCACGAATTCGGAAGAGGTTATCGTCCAGTGCCATGTAGTCGGAAAAGGCCAACTGCAGTAGTGTAGGAGGCGCCTCGTTACGTACGGGAATGGGGGCGCACGGTTACACCTAGCTAACGCCCGTAGGAATGATGATTGTCATCATGGTCTAGTCATCTGTTCGTTGGGCGACGCGCATACAGGACTACGCTACGCCGCGCACACCATCAAGGAGAAGCCAGTCCGTCAGTCACTAATGGTAAGGCCAAGCCCTAAGGTACCCATTACCACCCGAACCTACCGGAAGTAATGGGTGTGCGAGGTGTGGGCTTCTCGTGGTGAATCGGGCAACAACCGGTCTGCTATCACGGCCATTGGGAAGCTGAACTGTGACAGGACTAAACATGGATATATGTTACCCAGGTAGGCAGACGAGTGGAGATTCCTATTAGCCAGCTTACAGAGATGGATAGGCAGATAATTTGGCGAGAACTTTTGACTACCTTGTCAAAAGGGAGGCTTAGTACGTTTGGACTCTACGCCGGTCGAGGTCAGCCAGTTCTTCTCTCTGTCCCTGGAGGATGATTGGTTATGTCACGTAGTTAGGGATGACTCGCCAGTTCTTCTCTCTGTCCCTGGAGGATGATTGGTTATACTCGAGGTCGCTGGTGTTAGAGGTATATCTATATAAGTACCGATGATCGAAAACATGCCTTCGACACAAGACCATATCTGTAGCTCACTCATCTTTCCCTACCCTGCCACTTATAGTCATCTCTGGTCCAGGTCTCAGTTATTATCGTCATCACCAACATCATGGGAGGGGACGACATTCCAACGTATAACAAGCCGGCCGTCAACAAGCTAACTGCCGAAGCACTCGCGGCCTCAACAGAGTTTGAAGACGCTGCCCTTGCTCAGCAGTACGGGGGCAACCATGCCGGCGGCTGGGTCGGCTACCTACCGGTATCCTGGGTTCCCTATGTCCAACTCGCCCGTCTGAGCCCGCCGGCCGCGTTGTTTCTCATCTACTTCCCTCATTTCTTCGGAATTATTCTAGCCGCGTTGATACAGCGGTCCCCGGCTTCCGATGTCCTGCGAGCCGGCCTCGTCATGTTCGGTGGGAGCTTCTTCTTCTCAAACGCTGCTCACGGTTGGAACGACCTTGTCGACGCCCCCATCGACCAAGCCATTGCACGTACGAGTAAGCGTCCCATCCCTCGAGGTGCCATTACACCACGTGCCGCCTTCGTCTTCACAATCAGTCAAGGCGTCGGTGCGGCCCTTTTCCTGCTCCTCATGCCGAGTGGAAGCGCGATCTATGCCGTGCCGAATATAATTGGGACGGTATACTACCCGTGGGCCAAGCGGCACACCAACTTCGCTCAGTTCGTGCTAGGCTGGTGCTTGGCCTGGGGTATTGTGATGGGATCCTGCTCCATGGGACTTAAACCCTTTACAGGAGGTCCCTTCGGGACCGAATCGTCTCTGCGGGACGGGGGGTGGTGGGTGCAGCCATCCATCGCCTGCGTTTTCTTCGCAAGCATTCTTTGGACCATCATCTACGACACAATTTATGCCCACCAGGATCTCAAAGATGACCTCAAAGTCGGTGTTAAGAGCATCGCAGTCTTATTCAGAGATCAGACCAAAGTGCTCTTATGGCTGGTTCTTGGGTGCATGGTTGCTCTGCTCTCCATGGCCGGTCTGCTCGAGCAGATGGGATGGCAATATTATATCATTGCAGCTGGTGGATCTGCGGTATCACTGGGGGCTATGATTGCCAATGTCGAGTTGAAGGATTCTGCGAGCTGTTGGTGGTGGTTCAGATACGGCTTCTGGCTTGCCGGCAGCTCTATTGCCGGTGGCCTCTTGTCCCAATATTTACTCATGGCGCCACCGTCATATGTATAGATTTTTTTATTGTTATCATCTGGATTAGAGTTCTGTAGTGGGCGTTTTTAGATCTTTCCTAGCGACATCTGTAATCGACTTCATCTTTCCTATTTTTCACGCCACATGCTCACCGGCCGCGGGTGTACGACGCCATGTATCTCATTATCCCCTTTCACCCAATTGACTGTCTATGCCGCCGGCCAATTCTTAGTTAACGTGACAGTTGTTCCATTGGCTGTTTCCGCAATAGCCCGGTCAGAGAAGAAGAGACAGTATTTAGCCACCTCGCTTAGTGAGATGTACGACTTGGCCGGGTCGAAACCAGGATTTGCGGATTGGTTAAGAGCCATACCCTCCTGATTGATTCCTGTCGCAAATACATCGACAATGTTCGTGTCCATGCCACCCATGAGGAACGCAATGCTGTAGATCCCCTTAGGTCCGTAGAAGCCAGCAGTATTTCTTACGAGTCCAAGAAGCCCGTGCTTGCTAACCGTATACGCGGCTCCCGCGACGACGCCGTGGACTGACGAGACTGAGCCGATGCTAATGATTGTACCACCGGATGGCGATTGCGCCTCGAAAGCATTGATGGCGGCCTTGGTACAAAGATAGGCTCCGGTTAAGTTGACGCCAATGACACGGTTCCACAAATCGAGAGTCAGGCTCCCTGCGGGATCGAATTTGTCCATAATGCCGGCATTGTTGATTAGCATGTCGATGCGGCCGAACTTGGCAGAGACCTTGGTGAAGAACGAGTTGACGGCCGTCTCGTCGGTAATGTCGGTTTGAGAAGTAATGAACTTATCGCCGTATTTCTCCCAGTCAGCAGCCGTCTCTTTCAGACGGCCCTCGTGCACATCGAAGACCGCAACGTTGGCACCGGCCTCCAAGAAAGCGGAGGCAATCACCTTGCCAAGACCCCCGGCTCCCCCTGTGACCACAATCGTCTTCCCTGCTGCTGAAGAGGTGGCCATTTTCGAAGACGTTGCTGTGAATAGATGCTGACGTTGTCTGAGGGAAGACTCAAGATCCTACCATCCAACCGGGAGTGAAAGTCGGGTAGTACTTATACTAAAAGAGCATTTTTACATAATGTGGGTTGTTTGGACGTGATCAGTATCCGCGTATTCAGTTGTTCTCCAACGGTGTGTCGCCCAACCTGGAAAATCAGTCAGACCCGAATACGAGCGGTTTAGGGGCCGCATTGTCGGGAAGACAAAGCGGCTATTTTGTATTACGGTACTCCAGGTTAGGGCTCCCCGAAACCAGAGATGTTAATCTTATCGCACGCTTCACCATAGCTATACCCTGACCTATTACCTAATCCTGAATTCCGCTTGAGTTACGAAAACTCTGTTGATCTAGATTTCCAATTCTGAATCCCCACAACTTGTTCTACTCGAACTCTCCCACTGCGATCACACCGGAAATCACCCCCGAGGGTCACCATGCTTATGGAGCCATGCGTAAAAGACCGAAAAACTGTCCGCTTTATATCTACCCAATAGGTACTGCTGGTGATATTCTATGTCTCAATTTGGTTTAAGTTCGGTTATTATTAATCAGGACTTCGGCCGTAAGAGTCAATACTATAAAGCGCAAGCTAATAAGATAGTAATAATTTAGTTGTTTAGAATTGCGTTTGTTTTATTTCTTGTCGGCTTGATTTCTGAATTTCTGTATCACCTTTTGAAATATCTGTTGGCTTACTCTTAAGCCTAAATTTCCTGAAAAGGCTAGGTAGGCTGTGTGTTGTCGTTTGTTCTTAACAGAGTTTATATCTACCTGTAAATGCTCGTACTATCTATACATTGTAGATCTACTGCCTATTATTAGGAGGTCTACCTAGTTACTAAGCATATCCTTTGCTAAGAGATAATATGGTTTTTTTAATCCCGCGGAGAGCCCGAAAACATCTTCACCTGTGAGCTTACTATTTAAACATATACACGAAGACGTCACCCTAGTGCATAAATCCTATGGTTTCGAAGGATGAATGTGATGTATGATTGGTCGTAAGTTGCCAACCAAGACATCAGTTACTATTTTAATTAAGCTATGGTAACACAACGCAACAGTCCCACCAGCTGTCAATAAAGATTGGTTCTGAGTACTACGGTGGTACTTCGAGTTCATTGTCATTTTCAATTGTTATTAAAATTAATAGACTTTACTTAAAGATGGAAGCTATCAATACACCCAATCAACAAGTCTTCATAGTTCGTGTAATACTTGCAGCCAACTTGGAAAAGTTCTACTGAGGAATTTTTACTGTCGTCAGTTTATGGAATCTGAAGCGGTACGATGTGGGTTCTATCTGTAAGAAGAGTGCATGAATTGACTACTTGTGGTACTGCCATGTACATTCTCTATGTAAATAAACTATATACAAGAACCTCAGAATATTTCCTAAACCTCTGCACCTAGCTTTATGCCCTCATTCCATCCAACATTCATTTAGCTGGCTGTAACTCGGTATCCCTTATGTGAAAGCGGGGTTGGCGTTCTTGTAAAGTTGCTCAAAGTAAGCCTCAAACCAAGATCCAGCCTCTGGTGCCGGCTGTAAGGCGGATGAAGCGCCGCAGTGGTAGTCATATCGCGCTGCGCTAGTGTCACTAGTGCCGTCGCATTCACCACCAGGCTTCACCCACACGAATGCGTCGAGGAGCGAACTGCCCGTGTTGGCCGAAGGACGTAGACCGAAGCCAGTACCTATCGCGTTGCACCAGTCACCCCACTGGCTCTGGCCCGTGGGCTGCTTGCCACTACGGCCGGTGTCAGTGATGAAGTGGGCATCCCAGCCGTTGGACTTTAGTAGAGGGGCAAGGTTGTTAATGTAGCCCGACTCGTCGCATACATTGTTGCCTTGAGTGTATGATGGGCAGGATCCAGAAATCTGCCAGGCGTTGTAGTTAGCGACGTTAGTAGCAAGGCCACGAAGAGACGCTGGCGCGCCAGCATCCTTGTAGACTTGAGCGAACAACTGGGCAGCCGGAGTGAGGTTGGCTGGCCATCCGAGCCAACCAGCATGACCGGCATCGAGGTACATGGCAACATTTTTAAGATTCAGCTGCGTGATAGCATAGTTTGTGCACTCAAGATAAGCGGATTGGGCATTGGCGCACTTGGCGACACTCAAGTTGGTAACTAGGTTAGCGAGAGAGTCGGGCTCTGGTAAAATATTAGTAAATGAGGGTATTCAAGGAGTCATATGTCTAGTTCCGCACTAACCGATTACCAAGATGACAGAGACGTCTGAGTATTCCTTGAGAAGCGCGACAATGGCATCAATGTATGCCTTGTACTTCTCAACACCACCGTCTGCAATGGAATATTCTCCGTTGGAGGCAGCAGCGGAACAGTCACGGTCTGGAAGATCGTAGACCACGAAGATGCCGGCGTTTTTGGCACCATTTGCATTGGCAGCGCGGATATCTGCTAAGGTGGTCTCCATCAAATCGACCTTAGCTAGGGTATCCCTAATATCATGTTAGCCTTGTCCATCTAGTTTAGCATGAGCGTATTCGGGACTTACAACCACATAAAGCTTGGCACTTTGGCGACGGCCGCAGCCCCAGCGCCCAACGTAGGCACCGCGTAGGCGCTGACCTCTGATGCATAGAAAGCGTTGGCCCACATGGTAACACTCGAGAAGGGGTTGCCAGAGGCGACAGCCGTTCCCGTGGTAGTAGTAGCAGAAGATTTGGTAGTAGTCTGTTGCATGGTATATTAGCATGGTCGAACTCGATAAGGAACCATCTAGACATGACTCACAACTCCGGTTGTCGTAGTTTTCGTCGCGCTTGTTGTCGTCGTCGCCTTTGTCGTTGTGGCACTCGTTGTTGAAGCGCCTTGAAGACATTGGCTTGCGAGTCCGTTAGCTCCGATATCAGGCTCGTTACATTCGAGACATACCTGTAATAGTCGTTCACCACGACGCAACTGCTACCACTGACACAGCAAGTCGCTCCGCTCCAGCCAATACCGCCACATTGTCCCCTATTCACCACGTTAGGCACGAATAGACTTAGATTTCGGGGAATTTATACCATTGTTGGGCGCAGCTCTGACGCTCTTCAACGTGACCTTCAAAAGGGACGGCGAGAGCAACAGTGCTCAAGGCAGCAAGGAGAAGACTCTTCGCGGACATGTTGTCTGAATTCGTGATTTGCTTGAAGAAGACGTACTTGACGCGTGCTGTAAATGTCTTCACAAGAGGAAGATGTGAAGGGTTTTTATCACTACTCGACCATACTACCATTCCGGAGACGCCGGTTGGACGGGAAAGGAGGCGTTGAAGGACCCATCGTTGATTTCCAAAAACATGGTTGGTGAAGAAGACACAAGCTTACGTAGATAGTCATGTGCTTGACCGGGGAAATGAGAACGATGAGATGTCTACCATGTGGACGGAAACACGGTTAATGTTTCCGAACGCGTGGTGAGAAGCAGGATCTGGAAGGTACGCGATCATTACACGCTTTAGACTGTGTTCCCCTTTAGTTACGTCCGCCAACATGTTGTATGACAACGTACGAGAGGGGGAAATAGCCCGCCAACCAAGATGTATGACAGGCGGACTGAAGAGACGGGGAAGTCTGGGAAGACTGGGCATTCGCGGGACCCGGGTTGCTGGAAGAGCGGCTAGCCGGGTTTGGCATAATTCTCGGAGGCATGCCTAGACAAGACCCGAATAGGGAGGTCGGCGCAAGGTGGTGGCGGAAATCAAGGAGCCCGGAGCGATTGGCACGGGCTCCATCTCCTGTACCAAGCTAGCTTGTCAATGTTAAGGCATCGCAACATGGACGCGAACGGTCAAAGCGAGGGGCCACAGCAGTTCTCCTCAGGCGAGCACCGAGGCATCGCCGGTGATGTTGTTGATGGTCCCGGGAGACTAGGGGCAGCATGTCCAAACTAGGTAATCGTCTTCATCCGTTACAAGAGGGACCACCCAACTCGGTCTGGTATCTCATTTCGTGCCGGACGTCAGCGGAAGCTGTGTGCCATGACGCCGGGTTCTGGGACAAGATCAACAGGGAACCCGGCCTTCGAGCTACAGGAGAGGTGGGGTAGGGTGGAATCGTGGAATATGCATAAGTAGGTAATCAAGAGGGCATATATTGATCGTACTGTGTAGATTGGCGGGGTTTCACGGAGATTCCCATTGCGCATAATGGTAAAGGACAAAATAAAAGGGGAGAAGAAGAAGAGTCCGCCGATGAATTCCAACTGTGTTCTAGACGATCACGGCGAGAAACACACGCGGTCTTAAACGGAGACAACTATAGTCTTTAGACGATAGTGTCGACACTTGTCTTTTACGTGTATGCGTAGACGGCTTCATTCAAATCAGTCAGTGGTTGATTCATTCCCTCCCTCTGTCTCCGAAGAGTCTCCTCGACTTTAGACACGGCGTATGCGAAGCTCGTAACTATCAGTATACCAAGTTCGGGTCTCTCCACGTCGCTGTCAGACATGGAACATAGTCTTGGATAGCCGCCTGATTCGAAGTATCCTAAGTAGTGTATGCTGTCTTGCCGTTACTGTGACGAGAGATGCATGTTTCCCTCATATTCTGCTAAATCTCGTCACATAAAGTAATGTATTCTCCTTGCACTGTACCTCATGTACCGAATCTTACTCCTAGGCCTGCATGATGAAAAAGCGATATGTATGGGGAGAAATAATTTGGTTTCAAGAGCAGGTATCTCTATCGCTAGCGAATAGAATGGCATGTAAACTGGCATGTCTGTTGACTGTTTTGGGATGGATATGGTGTCGAAGAAGCTTCACTTCAGGGGTTCTATACCTCCTTGTCTTTAGGGGTAGTGTTCAGCCCTAGCCTGCTAATCAGGTATAGCTAGGTACCTAGTAGTGGGTACCTATTAGAGGTACCTACTTACCTAGCAGAGTCCCACTACAGTACCTACACCTTTGAGAACATGCGACGGTAGAGGTAGATATGCCTTAGTATACATCGACAGAACACCATACCTGACACACAAACACAAGCCCATCTCGACTCCCCGGCAACCATGCTATCCGGCATCCTGATATTCAACCAGAAGGGCGAGAACCTGATCTTCCGCGCCTTTCGCAACGACTGCCGGCCTCGCCTCGCCGACGTCTTCCGCATCCAGGTCATCTCGAACCCCCAAGTCCGCTCGCCCATCCTGACGCTCGGCAGCACCACCTTCAGCCACGTCAAGCACGAGAACATCTACCTCGTTGCCATAACCAAGAGCAATGCCAATGCCGCCCTGGTCTTCGAGTTCCTCTACCGCCTCATCCAGCTGGGGCGGGGGTACTTCGCCAAGTTCGACGAGGAAGCTGTTAAGAACAATTTCGTCCTCGTCTACGAGCTTCTTGACGGTACTGTCTATCTTCTCTCTGTCTCTCTGCATCTCTACGATGGCTCTTGCTGACTTCGCGCTCTGCTGCGACCGTTTAGAAATCATCGACTTCGGATACCCGCAAAACACCGAGACCGACACCTTGAAGATGTACATCACCACCGAGGGCGTCAAGTCCGAGCGTGCCCCCGAAGACTCCGCCAAGATCACCATGCAGGCCACCGGTGCGCTATCGTGGAGAAAAGCCGATGTGAAATACCGGAAGAACGAGGCCTTCGTCGATGTTATCGAGGATGTCAATCTGCTCATGTCTGCTACCGGCGCCGTTCTTCGCGCCGATGTCACCGGCCAGATCATCATGCGCGCCTATCTCTCCGGCACACCAGAATGCAAGTTTGGACTTAACGATCGTCTATTGCTAGACCAGGACGGTCTTCAATCACTACCCAGTGGTAATAGACTCGGCACCAAAGCTACCAAGGCAGCCGCCGGAAGCGTCACCCTCGAGGACTGCCAGTTCCATCAATGCGTAAAACTGGGAAAGTTCGACTCGGACCGCATCATATCCTTCGTCCCTCCGGATGGTGAGTTCGAGCTCATGCGCTACAGAGCAACCGAGAATGTCAATCTGCCATTCAAGGTCCACGCGATCGTGAACGAGGTCGGCAAGACCAAAGTTGAGTACAGCATCGGGCTCAAGGCCAATTTCGGTAGCAAGCTATTCGCCACCAACGTCGTGGTCCGTATCCCCACACCCCTTAACACCGCTCGCATCACCGAACGCTGCACGCAAGGCAAAGCAAAGTATGAGCCCAGTGAAAATCATATTGTATGGAAGATTGGCCGCTTTACGGGCCAGAGCGAGTTCGTCTTGAGCGCCGAGGCTGATCTTACGAGCATGACAAATCAAAAAGCCTGGTCACGGCCGCCTCTTAGCCTGAGCTTTAGCCTTTTAATGTTTACGAGCTCTGGGCTTTTGGTGCGGTATCTGAAGGTGTTCGAGAAGAGCAATTACCCGAGCGTGAAATGGGTGCGGTATATGACGAGGGCAGGTTCTTATGAAATACGGTAAGTTGAGCGCTGCTCGTATATTGACCCGACTATCAGAAGATACGTACTAAAGACTGCTGCAACAGATTCTAAGGCATATAGACAATGATATTGGCAAAACTACACTGGGGGGACAAGGCAAATTACCCTACCGCCAAGACAGTTCACAGTCGCACAAGGACATTGATATACCAGTGTTGTTGGTACGGAGAGTATGCGGCAGAGAGTACTCAATTCCGAGCCATTGGCCATGATGCTGCACGAATGCTGCATATATATGGGCATTGGTACCACTGCTCGCGATAATACGCCCTTGCTGAAGTTGCGGTTGAGCTTTACCTCGAGCTTAACGCGCCACTACTTATAAGGGCGTACGCAAGCTTGCACTGTACAATACAAGCTCACGCGCTGGGAGCGCAGCTTTGAGAGACTATATTGGTCCCTGTACTATTGATCAAGACCTGTGATGGTGGCAAATCGACCAAGGACGTGATCAGGACACCTTTTCGGGCGTTGTAATACAGCTGATAGCTTACTTGCAGAGTAATTGTCACCTCATGAATGACAGACGCGTTATGACCGAGTGAGGATGAATGGGGGTGAAGAAGCGTCAAAATCCCCGTAACAAAATACATCTCAATCAGCCAAATTCTAAGAAACCGAATGTGAATGGAGATTGAGGCTTATCATACAACTCTTTCAACGTGCCCAAGATTATAAGAGAGACGCTGCTATTATTAGCGAAGTCTTTTTAGTCTACCTGCCTTGGTCATTGCTTTATGTTTCTCGGGTGGCTCATTTGATGTTTGTTATATAGGTATAGATATCGACGGTATTTCGGCTTAAAAGTAAGTGCTCTACAATTGGATTTGTTTTGAGAAGACATCATGAACATTTGAGAAACCAATAACAATGGCAACAAGAGGAACAGCACCAACAACGACCTCCCAGACCGGGACATCCCATGGCGGCAGGGGAATCCCCCCTTTCCACGGTATCCCTATTCTACAGAGTACGGCTGCCGCGTACTGCCCGCGCTGCAGGCAGGTAACGAGCGGAGCGTCGTTACACTTCTGCGCGTTCGGCTTCTCTGAGACGCTGAAGAAGATAGGGCGACCCGGCGACCCCCAAAAAAGTCAACACCTATACCCGGACCCGGCATCACGCAGACGAACTGACGCACCGACTATGACGAGACTATCACACCTGCGAAGCGGGAGCAGGAGATCCACTGCTAAGGTGGCTATTGTAATGCAGTAAGACCTGTTGAGACAGGAGAGGGGAGTCTTCTACTTGTTCTTACCCGCACATCCAGTGTTCAAGCCCCTGGACCAACTGATGAGCCTGTCTGTGGTCAGTATGCAAGGTAGGGCTCGTAAAATCATTCGTATGATTCATATTCGAAATCTTAATCAGAAAGTGTCACCGATCCTGAGTAGAGCAGTCTATTTTTGAATATACAAATTTACGTGAGCGTTATCTTAATTAAGTCAGCTCTTGATTATCGGGAATACTTTAAGTGCCTATATTCCTACCTACCTACTCTTGAGACCCCTCTCCGCCCCTCACTCTTGAGCAATACCTGGATAGAGTACCACGCAGAGAAGGTCAAATGATGAGGTGCGAAGGGCCTGACTTTAGTTCTACATATACGCAGAAGAAAGATAATAAATATGATAGAAGGAGCCCCACCGTACCCATATCAAAAAAACTTTTACTAGATATACGACACTCTTAAGTATTTGTGAAGCAAAAGATAGACTCTAGAATTTTTAGCCTCTTTTTCGATTACGATATTCCCATATACCTGGTAGCCTCGGCCGCCAGGCATCGCCAACTTAGAATCGACGGCGTCCTGTTCCCTGCACTCCCCATACTATCCTCGTTGCAGCCTCACACTACATAACCACACATCTTACCATCTATCTATATCCGTTAGACACCGTTTCCGGACCTCCCTTAATGGCCGCGGATTTCGAAAAGCAGAGTTACTGGCACGACCGCTTCGCGTCAGAGGCACCATTCGAATGGCTAACGCCGTCAACAACATTCATCTCTTTGATGGAGCCGTACCTATCTCCGTCAGGAAGCCAGCGAATCCTGCATCTCGGCTCTGGCACGAGCGACCTACACATCCGCCTGCGAGAGAAAGGGCACCACGATGTGACCAATGTCGATTACGAGCCGCTGGCACTCGACCGCGGACGGCAGATGGAGGAGCGGTTCTTCGGCGACGTCGTCATGAAGTACGCCGTCGCTGACGTCACGAGACTGCTCGCGGACTTACCTAGGCCGCGCGCATTCGATCTCGTCGTAGACAAGAGCACCGTCGATGCTGTGTCGTGCGGTGGAGATGAGCCTTGCCTTGCTATGGCGCAATGCGTGCGGGAGTGTCTTGCTGCCGGGGGGCTTTGGATATCGCTTAGCTACTCGGCGGCCCGGTTTCAGCTCGACGGGCTGCCTTTCGATGTCTGCGTTATCGGGAAGATCCCGACGCCGAAGGCGAAAGTCACGGATCCGGATGTGTACTACTGGTGTTACCTTCTCCGGCCCCTGTGATGCTAGGGTGACGGTCGTATGGAATCGGGCTAGTTATTGAACTAGCTGGGAGACTGGCGCGTCTAACTGCACCTATTCGGCCTTTCAGACCTTGCATTTGATTGCCTCACAATCTTGACTGAGGCGATATCCCACTGTCTACGCTAAAATAATAGTCATTTTATCGCTGGATTCCGACTTTGAACGAATGTAAGATAGGGGAGCCAAAGCATGATATTTCTTGTGCGTACTTTCAGTCGAGTATGTGTTAGATACGGCTGTTTTCATATGATTTTCATTTGGAAATGATGTAATGTGTCGAACTCCGTGTCACGCCAGTTCACTTTTGAGAAGCCGCGAATAGGTACGGCATCACGTTGCCGGTAGCCGGCCGTATACGCCCCCGAGCAGTGGATTTAACAGTGAGACTTCTCCTGCACTAATGCCCGCCCAGAGTCCGCCTAGAACTGCCCGCCCATATGGCCTCCCTGCCTTCCTCCCAAGGTTGTCCGTTGCGGAATACAGGGATCCACCTTGCCCACTGTAACCACTAATGGTACCAGTCGAGCTCCCCGGCCACTAACCTTTCGCATGAGTTTCCGATGACCTCATCGTCTTTTCGTGTTACAAGCGCACTTCCCTGTGCCATCTGAAGATCCAGTCTTCTGCCCAGTCGTACTCGCTGTCCCGTGTGTGTCTTGCGTGTCCCTCATCTATTCCTTGTTGGTGACTCCTGCTGATGATGCAAATGGAACCACCCATAATTGGCTTGACGTGCCAGGGATTTTCCACAATGGCATCAGAAGCAGCATCAGAAAACATTTCGTGTACGGTATATGACTGATTCAAGCCTTTTGTCTTTCTGTTCTTGTTCTGAAGTAGACTAACTTTCACGAATTCGTGCTTCCTGTTTACTCCTGGTTTAAATAGCGTTGCTTGGGATCCATTGCTTGCGTCGTCATCGAGGTGCTGAGATGGCGGACCAAGGCGCCCTCGACCAAGGCGACGACGCGGTTCCCAACCGAGTGTACGGAGGACCTCACAGCGGTAAACACCCTATCCCTACGGTACAAGGATATAGACAACATCGGAAAGAGTTGGGCGATCAAGTGCAAGACGAAGAGCAAGCTCAGCGGGGCCTAGAGGATGACTCTAAACCCAAGAGAGCCTATCGTTCTGTCAAAGCCATCTTCAAAGACGAAGACGCCGAATATCCCGAGACCCGCCACGATCCATATCCTTCCGCTAACCTTAATGATGCGAAGAACCAACCCCAATCAACGCCTGAGGGGACCATTGCCCTCGTCAAAGAGGCTGCGTCCCCCTTAGAGCGAGGCTCGCAAGAGACTGCGGACGGAGATGACGGCAAGGATGGAGAACAGAAGGGTAATACTGGTGAAAAGTCAGCGACAGAGATTGTTGCAGGGACATCAGATCCCAGAGAGAAACGTAAAGCAATGAAAAAGAAACAGAGACATGGTGAGGGCAGACAGGTCACTGATCCGGTAACACACCTTCCCATCACCATACACGACCAAACTGGGAAGGATCTCGACTCTGTTCCCGAGAATGAACCTGAACCTGGGACGCATCACACTACAGCCACGGGCCCCTCTGGTGCTTCCAAGTCGGAGGAAAGCCTGCAAACCGAGCAGGAGGCGATCCAGCGAATGCATAACGGTATGAGGCGTGTTTTCCCACCACCAGACTTCGATACCATGAGGCAAGAGCTGGCCACGGTCTACCAGCAGGCTATTTATACTGGATTATCTATAATTAGTCTACTCGTGGCTATAGTGTTTATCCTACCTGCGCCCTTGTCTCATCTCAGTGGACCTAGATTGTCTGACGATAACAGCCGTTGGCTACCTCCCTGGTCTAGATTACTGAGTTTGATCCTGTTTTTGGGCCTCGGAACGATCACCATCATAGGAATGGGCAAGTGGGTAAATAAAAAGGCCAGCGAGATATTTGATGACGAAACATGGGATGCTGCACGCAGGGAGGAGCAAGCCATTGTCGAGAATGGCGAAGAACTACCCGAGTCTGTACACTGGCTTAACAGCTTTGTTAGCTCTATTTGGCCCTTAGTCAACCCAGACCTCTTCGCCTCCCTCGTGGACCAGATTGAGGACGTCATGCAGGCATCTTTACCTAGGGCGATCAAAATGGTGAGCGTGGATGATATGGGCCAGGGAAGTGAAAGTATTCGTATTCTTGGCGTGCGATGGCTACCAACTGGCGCAGCTAGCCAAAGAGTCGGGTCGGATGGACAATTACACAAGAGCAGTGAACCATCTCAGAGTGATCGAACCGATCCTGAGAAATCACAAGACCAGAAAAGTGAAGATGGTCCCGACGATTCAGAAGCTTCGGGAAATCACGAGAGTCCGAAACAACAGGAACAGGATGAAGTCACTTTACGTGAAGGCATGGAGGCAGAAGAAGGAGATTTTGTCAACCTAGAACTTGCGCTTGCTTATCGAAGCCGCACGTCTAGCAAGTCTCTCAAAGCCAAAGCTAAGAATGCTCATCTATACCTCAAATTCTATCTTCCAGGTGGTGTATCTATTCCAGTATGGGTTGAGCTTCGAGGTATCGTTATGACGCTTCGACTCCGGCTTCAACTCACTCCTGACCCGCCTTTTATCGAACTGTGTACTATGACCTTCCTTGGACAGCCCAAGGCAAGCATATCATGCATACCATTATCCAAGCACAGTTTCAGCCTAACAGATGTCCCCCTCATCTCATCATTCGTCAACTCCGCGATTGACGCTGCTCTTGCTGAGTATGTTGCTCCGAAGAGTTTGACTTTGAACTTGAAGGATATGCTGGTTGGCGAAGACTTCAAGAAAGACACCACTAGCATCGGTGTTATTTGGATCTTCATCAAACGTGCGAGTGATTTTAAGCAAGGAGATGCCAGCGTTGGTCCTATTCACGGTAGCAGTGATGCCTATGTCACTGTTTCTTGGGGGAAATTTGGCAAACCCGTGGCTTCAACTCGTATCGTGTTAAGTGAGAACGAACCTAGTTGGCACGAGTATGCCAGCATTCTCGTCACGCCGGAAGAAGTGAACGCTGATGAAAAGCTTCGCCTGCAAATCTGGGATTCGGATAAATGGACGGCAGATGATGACTTGGGGCGTGTTGAAGTGAACTTGAAGGATCTCATGCATAACCCTGAGACCTCAAATAGGATTCAAGACCGAGAAGATCGCTTCACTAGTGAAGATGTCGAAGAGGATATGCCCGGTTCTCTGGTCTGGTCCGTGGGATACTTCTCTAAAACAAGGATTACCAAGCAACAGCTTGAGGCACAAACTTTTAATGAGGGCATTCGAACAAAGGGTGAACTTAAGAAGCATGTGTCGGTGTCTGCTGAGAATAAGTTAAGAGAAGCAGGGAAATCTTCAGATGATGAAGAAGTTAAGCAACAAAAAACACAAGACTACCACGAGCTCGAAAATTCTAGTAAGTCAGCGTTGCAGCCCTTCTCCTAGTCTGCTTTTCTTTTCTAGGTAAAAGGTGTACTGCCTACTGTGGAATCTTCTTCGAGATTTAGCAGTAGGTCAGTTATACGAATCAGTATAGAATACAGGCGACTAACCCATGATACTCTAGTGATTGTGTCGGCACCTCCAAGCAGCGAGTTTGTGTCAGGCATCCTCAGCATACAGATCCACAATCTCACCGGCCTTGAGATTCGAAAGCTTCAGAAGGAAGATAAAGACGATAATGGCGATCATGAAGACGAAGCCGAACATGCTGACGATATGCCCAACAGCTACTGTACCATCATCTTAAATCATAAGAAGATATTCAAGACCCGGACGAAACCGAAAAATTCCAAGCCATTCTTCAATGCTGGTACAGAGAGATTTATTCGAGATTGGCGTAGCACTGAGGTTATCGTGAGTGTGCGTGATGCGCGGGAAAGAGAAGATGACGGCCTGATTGGGGTGGTGTATCTCCCACTTTCAAAGACTTTCAAAGAGCAGAGCCAGGTGATTAACAGCTACTCACTCACAGGAGGGATTGGTTTTGGTAAAGCACGAATTAGTATGGTTTGGCGAAGTGTGAAGCTCAGGCTACCCCCTCACATAACTGGATGGGACTACGGCACTCTGCAAATCCGGGGCGCTGTGAAACCTAAAGGTGGCCTCGATAACAGTCTTACCAGTCATCGGATCAAGATCAGAACAAATACAGGACGCGTCAAACTATACCCTAGCGATGGAGTGTGGGAAAGGAAAGGGAAAGGATCTGAGGAGTTGTTTATGGCCGTGCGCAAGCGATACTCGTCAGCCATGGTTGTTGAATTTCGCCAATCTACAATAGGACCAGACAAGACCTTGGCCTTTGCGGTTCTCTGGCTGCATGAGCTTACAGATGAAGAAGACGAGACCAAGTGTCTTAAAGTTTGGAAAGGTAACAAGGAGAGCTTTCACAAAGCGCAGACCTGTTGTGAGTTTGATGGATCAGGTGAGAAAGACGAGCTACTCGGAGAGATTGAGATTCCCGTTCGTTTCTGGCGCGGGCTTTCGGGCTATCACAAGAGTTTCGCCGCACAATCAAAGAACGAGGATATGAGGAATGTGATGGAATGTCTGGACACGATCACAGACGAGGGACTAGGGGACGGCAGTAACGACGAAGATGGCGTAAGCGACGAGGTTGACGAAGAAGAAGAAGAAGATGATAGGATCTGCCGGAGGAAGCTACGAATGCACACGAACGACGACTCAACGCCGCCGAGCTCAGACGACGAAGACCGTGATGGCGACGGATCAGGCTCGTCAAATTCTTCGTCTACGAACCTCTCACTCTCTGACTTCAAGAAAGTGAAGAACATATTTCGTAATCCCGTTGACGGGCTAACAGAAGCGGCTACAACGGTGCTGGCACCAGGCCACAATAATTCCGAAGACGGCTCTCGCGACCTCAGGGGCCAAATGCGCGACTACAAGGATCATCACAAGCAGCTGCATCGTAAACATCGCGGTATCATGCAGTGGCGGGCTGCGCGCGAAGTTAATCACCTAGGCGGGAAAGTAACCCGGCTGAAGGGGAATATTGGTGGGGTATTCCATCATGATGAGAAAGAAACTGGTATTGAGACCGAGATTTGAAGGTGAAAATGAGGAGATATTATTATTGCAGTGTGACCACGGTTTGAAGGCAAGGGCGTGGGACTGCGCTTGTTCTTGTGTCAATACAATAGCATAACGCTTATGATTACCAGAAAGTACCGGGTATTATCTATTAATGCTAATCGCATATCAAGCTACCCTAAGTGGATTTTCAGCGATAGTCAATTTAGCTGCTATAGTACTATCATTTCACAAAGATCCGTACGATAGCGATGTGTATGTATGTTGGTATTGCGTATGGAAGTATGTAAGAGGAAGAGCCTGAGCTAAGATAAAGTATTTCTCAGCTGTTATTACACTTGTTGAATTACATCTAATATTCATAGTAGAACCCCGATTAAAACTACTTTTCAAGACTTAAATTCCGACCTCTTGTATCTACCACGAAAACTTTCTTATTTTATTTATAACTAGGTATACATGCTTGCTCTTACCGCAATAAGAGCCTCAATTGCCACAGTCGACTAGTCAGGCCATAACACAATTTCCATGTGAAGCTAGCTATGCATCTAGCCAAGGCCACCCAATAACTTGAAGTAACAGACAGTAAAACATAACTGCTGGAAGCTACAGTTATTATGTCAATTATACTGTCTAGTGTACAGTTATTGTATACTGCTAATAGGGAGTAACGCGTTCCTGTATAAGTTGTAATTACGTAATAGTAGCCCCAAAAACACGAAACCGAAACACAGTTCGACTCACCCACCTACTCAACCCTTGTGGCTCTCTGCCTTATTTATAATTAGATATTATGCCGGCACTGTAAGTAAGTTAAACCATGGCACGGCATGACGTCTGTATCCACTGCGGCATATGAAGATCGGGTTTGGGGGTAGAGAGAAAAGGAAGACAAATCATTACGTAAATCCGCGGTTTGGCTTGAAATTACTTTTAGCATACTTTTACCTAGTTGGAAAGAGCCTCAAGGGCTGCCTTAGTCAGCTCTTTAACTACATATCATTAATTTTTTTCTAATTGTTGTGGTTGTTGCTGTCGTCGTTGTTCGCGTTACTGTGTCGACTTTTGGACTTGGCTTAGGCGGCGGTTGCCTTAAGAGTTTCGAGTTTTTTAGCTTCGCGTCCTTGATGCACGTCTGACGGACTTCTAGTGAGGATTGACATATGCGCTCATGTGACAGCGTCATTGGCTCTTACTACGAAGTTCTGTTACAACAAGTATCGCCAGAGAAGTTGGTAGATTACTCTCGTGTACGGTTATCAATATCGGCTAACTTGACTGATTTATGTTACTAACACTCACAAAACATCAACAGAAATCACCATTTACTTGACTTGATGTTGGGTATATTCGACTACAGATATTATGCGAAACTAATATTGACAATGCGGGACGGTCCCGGGAAGAAATATTGTATATGCTCAACTTCACGCCCGTGAACATCGAACAGCATTTGAACTCATCCCCGAATCCTAAATATGCAGTATTTTTGGCACATACATGTGCTTATACAATGGCCTCTGGACTCTTCTCAGGGACACTGCCCTTTGAAGAGCCGCTGCGCTCATGGTCGCTATGTGTGGGGACGATGATGTCGCTGGTGTGTCGCTGGAGCTCGACGTAGTCGTATGCGAACTCGCCGAGTTGAATATCGTCAATGCCAATGTCTTCCTCTTCGGGCTTGACGCGCAAGCTCAGACCTGGAATCAAGTTCATTAGGAATAGGATGACGCATGTCAGGACGAAGGAGTACGAGAAGCCGGCGACGGAGTCGGCGATCTGGTATCCAAGCTGAATGTAGTTGTGGTTGATCCAGCCTCCGGGTATTACGGTGGCGCCGTCGAGAGAAGCTATGTAGTCACTATTGGCGCATTAGTCAATTATTGCTAGATCGACGGAAGGTGGGAATACTAACGCGGCGAAAAGACCAGTGAGCAGGTTACCAATAATACCACCGACAGCGTGGACAGCGAAAATATCGAGAGCATCATCGGCGCCCATGAGGAACTTGAGCTTCGTGGCAATGTTGCAGCCAATTCCGCCGACAACACCGAAGATGAAAGCTGCCCAAGGAGTGACAAAACCAGAGGCAGGGGTGATTGCGACTAGGCCGGAAATAGCGCCAGAGCAGAAACCGACGACGGACCATTTCTTCTCGAGGCGGTAATCAAGCAGGACCCAGGTGATGCCACCAACGGATGCAGCGAGATGGGTGACAATGCAAGCCATGACAGCGCGGAGGTTAGCGGCGAGAGCAGAGCCACCGTTGAAGCCGAACCATCCGACCCAGAGGAAAACGGTACCGAGCACGATGTGCGTAACATTGTGAGGTCGGTATGGAAGACCTGCAGATTTGGCGTATCCGGTACGCTTGCCTAGCATGATCGAGAAAGCGAGAGCAGCAGCGCCAGAGGAGATGTGGACGGGGGTACCACCGGCGAAATCGAGACCGCCGAGGATGAACGACCAACCGTGAGGGTTCCAGGTCCAGTAGGCGATGGGATCGTATACGATGGTAGACCAGACAAAGATGAAGACGATGCAAGGCAGGATGCGTGCACGATCCACGGCAGCGCCGATGGCGAGGGCGGGACTTGAGGTTCTAGTCAGTATTCCCCTCTGCACGATTATTTGGCCAGAAAAGGTAAAGGGGGCCACTCACGTAATGGCGGCGAACATGCCCTGATAGAGGCAGAAGAGAAGGTCGGGGATCTTGGTACTGCCGACCGAGGGCTGTGCTAGCGTCTTCATGAGACCGAAGTTGGAGAGATCGCCAATGTAGGCGCTGCCGGTGTGAGAAAAGGCTAAACTATAACCCCAGAAGAACCACTGGAAATCTACCACGGCCACCGAAAGCATCGACAGCATGATGAGGGAGAGGGCGGACTTGCGTCGCGCAAGTCCAGAGTAGAAGAAGCCGACGCCCGGAATCATGAGAAGCACGAGCGCCGCCGCCGTGATGATCCAAGCGAAGTCACCACTCTGGTTGTTGCATGTCAGCGCCGCTTGTATCTTGCTTAGAGGGATGCTGCAGTCGTACCTCGTAAAAGACATTTAGGTTGGTCTGGCCGCTGGAATACCCAGGGTCGGCCACACCTGTGATGCCATCGTATGGGACGACGTCCACACTACCAGACATCTTGACTCACGGTTGTTGTCGATTGTCAATAGGCCGTCAGAAGAGGAGACACCTTTTTTTTTTTTTAAGACAACACAACACGTCCCAAGCGTGGGTGTGGTGGTGGTGGGGGTGTGTTTTATTCTATAAGAAAGGGATAAACGAAAACGAAGAAGAATGTAACCAATTTGATGAAAGGGAAGGGATGAAAGGATGGTACGGAAAGCTAGGGGGGGTAAGGGATGTCTAAATACAAGACAGGGACAGCATACGGGACAGCATAGGCATAAATAAGTGCAATGATATCCCGATGGATAAGACACACAGGCTAGTGGCCGCTCTGCACTGGGAGATGTGGGAGAGGTGGTAGACAAGCCATGCATTCAATGAATCCTTCAGGCACAATACCACGTCCGACACTCCATCGGCCCTGGCATCCTGTGGAGTGAACTGACGGCAAGGGGATAAGCAGCTCTTCAGCTGGGGCTTGGAACTAAAATGGTACGCTACACGCCCGATGATAAACGGCAGATACGCTACCGAGGTATGAAGGGATACCACCCAGACCTGAGTAAGATGAATCGAGATATGCTACACTTACACTAGGCATAGAGTGTAAGAGGAGTTTGTTAAGCGGAAGTTGTCGTTTTCCGTATTTTAAAATAAACTGTTCACTGGTTGAATAACTGGCTGGCTGGCTGACTGACTCAGTGAGTTTGTCTCGACAAGTCCATCCATCGCAAACGAATTGGGTGGGAAGAGCGCTGGACGAATGTCTTGCGGCCACTACATTAGTTTGCTTGGCGTTCTCGATGTGTGTGCGTATGTTAAACAAGGGTCGTCTCAAGTGGACTGCCACGAGATGGCCCAGGACCGTTTCCGGCTCTAGTGAGTAGTGTCGAACAAGCAGCGACGCTACGAGATAAGCAACCTCTCTCTGCCCCATATTACCCAGATCATCATGACCATCAATAATTAGTCCAAGTCTTTTGGTTGAGATTTAGGTTGGTATATAGGTGTACACTGGGCAAAGAAGGTATGTAGTGTTTTGCCGCATGCGTATACCTATATGTATGGAGAACCGTTCCAGCGCTTGCGTAACAATAAATAGGTAGGGAACAACAGTACCGGTGAGGAGATCGCCAATTCCAAAAGAAAACGTACATATGCGTAGTAGTTGCGCCTTCATACAGCGACAATATTCCGCGACTATATTCGAGGGAAATCTACCATCATTTAGTATACCTACACTAGGTTAGAGCTCCAGCCCGGCTCATACGATTGTAATGTCTAGATCTTGAAAAGAACCACAATATCTGTAATTACTAGATGACTCTTTTCCATTGCTAATATCCTCGAGGCGGTAAAACACCACCTAACCGCGGATCGAGGCGCAACCACGTTGCACCACAGCGTTCTTGTTGCGCCATGGCGTTGCCGTTGCGCCGTGGCGTAGCAGTGGCATTTCTCAATCAAGATTGGACTTCTTGGTTTTTATTTCTTCTTCCTATGGAATGGGGTATTGAGGAGACATTTCTGAGCTGCACGATTTAATATTTAATCTTCCTATCCCACAGTATCCTCGTCATTCATTTGTTTGCTCCCACGTTCGGATTTCGGTAGTCGACTACCTACTCTTATTATCTATACGTTGTGCTGCGCAGCTCGTAGCAACCAAGAAGAAGAGTCAAAACAACTAGAAGCTCGATTAAAACGCCACGTTTCCGAGCACTGGCTAAGCTAACCTAATGTTGGGTGATATCAACGCCTTTCTTTCAGCCGTCTAACGACGACCGGTATCACAAAGAAAAGGATATATAGCATAAACTCGTCGAGATCAAATCGTGACCAGCATCCTGCAGTCATCTGTCTCAAGTTCGGTGTAGCAGACGTAGTAGGAATTACACAATATGAGTATGATGTATGATGCGCCCGGGAATGTCTTCGCCCGACGCACTGCCACGGGAATTCAACACATCACCCTACACTTCACGTGCGCCGTCTGGACATGTTATACCTGGCGTACTGTAGGTAGGTCGAATGAGGAACGTTTTCCGAAACAAGTAGATGCCAGTGCCATGCGTCTTTCAGCTCTGCGGCCGCACACCCCAGTAGTTTGCTAGGCCAGTAGCTAGGCGAAAGTAAGCCAAGGCAATACCCTGTATCCGCCCAGAGATAAGGATATGCGTCCGGCCAATAACAGGCTGGCAAGCTGCTTCAAGAGTAAAGCGTAGAGTTGTTCGAGTTGTATCGTGTTAGGTGGTACACGCATTGGAATCCTAAGGCCTCGAAACAGCACTCTTTGCGACGAATCGCAGACCTACCGTAGCGAGAAGGGCGCTTTCTGGCTGGCGCGGCGGCAGATTGAGTATCGTGTGATTGTCTCTCGGGATTTTATTCTCCTAGTGTAGCCAGTGTGCTGCTAATGTACACTAGAAGACAGGTATGTCGCACGCTTTATCGCTTCTGTCCCCTCGACTCTGTGAAATGAGGCCAAACCGAAATAACGAAACACCTTGGCTCGAAGGCGATGACAGATGCGGACAGCGATCATGGTCTCGCCGAAACCGGTATCTTCGGGGAGCGATCTGACCTGTATCAGTGTATGTATATGCTATCTACACTAGCTGATGAGCTTAGCGGTTCAGCCTACGAGGCTATTCCACCAACCACGCTATACCTTTCAGCCGAGGACATGTTGACCCTCTACTACGGTATCATCTCATCTCTGTCTAAGGGTCGAGATATTATTGCATTTATTTTTGGTTGAGCCTCAGGGGACCTGTCCTGCGGCTAACGAGGTACCTGACAGACCGGTTTCGCTTATGCATAGGTATATACATTGACATTGAAACAGGTAGGTCGTGGGATATCTATACTACCTAGTTCGTAGTTAGTAGTATATGTGCAGCGTCACAACTCCCCCCAAGTCCCCTCTCACTATTTGTGTGTAATAAGCATCAGTAAGGAATTTATCTACATAGATCGGAACACCTAATATTATCTCTAATCAGCCCCGATCATATCGGTGGAGGATGCCTAATCCAGTAGCTACCCAGTACAGCAACGACAGGTGTGGTGGAGTTATTAGCTCAGGCTCTTATGCCTAACATAGTATAGGTTGAAGCTTCGAATCCTATCCCGTACTTCTTTATCTGTGACTAGGTAGATAGTGTGCCTCGACTACTGACGTTAAGTAGTACCGCCATGTCGGAACTGGTGGAGTCTTTTTGGGGGGACGTTATCGGGTGCGCGCTGCTGACCAGAGATGCTCGATACTACTTACTGGTCCTACATGCACATTACCTATCGTACCTACATATACAATCTACGAACCATTGTTGGAGGTTTACACAGTCAAGTATGTGACTAGGAAACAAGTAGGCATACCGTCATCTACTTATGTAGATATCAGCTGAGGCGCTTCTAATAACTACAAGCCCATGTTCCCACTGCGTATTTTGTAGTGTAAGTCACCTTGATCACTCGCCGCACACAAAGAAGATTAGTAAGTGCTGTCTATGTATAGTACGGGTAACTCCGAATTTCCTTCTGAATCATCCCACCTCTGCTTCCGGAGCCTGAACAGCCAGGAGGAGAGAATCGGCGAGAAAGCCAAGGCAGCCTGCTCACAATCAACGCGCAGAACTTGCTCCTTTTCCCCTCATGGTCCGAGCAAGAAGTGCAAGTCCTTCTAGAACATCTCACCGTTCGTCCAACAGCACACTCATGTCTTACATTACATAGACGAGTTATGCATGCTGCAACACCACCCAACGCTCCCCTGGAATGTAACCCATATTCCTCCCCTCATGCAGGAGTACAGCAAATCAGAGAGTCCTATCCCTTCACCCGCATTCACAACCCTCTGTCTGACATCATTTTTTTACCCGTTCCTTCGTTCGCTACTGTACGTATCCCAATCAAGAGAGGTCCCTTGGTTATAGTCGTTAGTATCTCGGGTGGAATCATGCATTAGGTAGCGTACGACGTATGTAGGTATCCAAGTACTAACATGAACCTAACCTGCAGCAGAGAAGGTGTGAGTGGCTGATATTACGATTTGTATTGTTTTATACAAAGAGCTATGTCCGTATGTTGCCTCGCAGTTCGCCATAACAAGGGTAGTGAGTGAGTGAGTGAGTGAGTAAGTAAGTAGTGGTATATACATCCGTGTGAACGGCATAATTTATTTCAACAACACAAAACTTAACCATATATCCGAACACACCGCCCAGATAATTGCTCGTCACCAATGCTCGAGGATTTTAACCTGCGGCTTGGACTACGGTCCATCCCTATGTAGGAATAATTCGACCACTCCCCGCATCTTCTCTTCAACAGCCTTCTTCTCCTTGGCATGAGCCGGGGCTGCCGTCCGACAGATAGCGATGCTGAATATTTCAGCTGCCCTCCTTTCCCAGGCCAGACGTCGTTGAATAGATCCCTCGTCCACTGTTGATCCTGTATTGCGTCGGAAACTTAAACTTCGCCTACCTAGGGAGCCGCCGGCCCTGCGTGAGTCGACAGCTTCGCGCTCGTCTTTGTTTAGAGGCAGGAGCTCGCTGGCTACCCGTGCCACCATAGCCGTAAGAAAGACAAACGATATATTATAGTAAGGCGCCGTTGAAAGAATGTCGAGAACTCCAGTCTTGACGTCTTCAACTTCTGCCGGTGTCCTTGCGTTCGCTATCTGCGGCAGGGTCTGCTCGATTCTAGCCCACAGTGGCGCCGAGATGATACCATCAGGCATACTCTCCAGAAATAGAAGTAACGAGTCGCTCACGATTTCTAAGCGTTTCAATGCTGGCACGTCCGCTTTCAGTGCTTCAAGAATAGGTTGACCATTCTCTAGTGCTTCCATGATATCTCCTCGCAGTGTAGCATAATCATCATCCTTGTTCGTCTGCCACGTGCGCCTGTCAAATGGCCAACCCACCCTCGCACGTGGGATCTGGACGTCTTCTACCATGTTCTCATCTGCAATGAGCCGCTCTGTAAGGGTCTCGATAGCCTCAATAAGTTTGAATAATTCAGCTGGTGATGAAGTTTGTACATCGAGACTATATGGGATCGACCCGGTCTTTGGGCGTTGTTTTATAAATTCCGTGATGCCACCCTTAGGAATACGGATTAGCTCCTCGAGAGATCGACCAAAGCAGGAAGGTCGCCAGGAAGCTCGTATAGGAAGAAAGTGATCTCGCCCATCTACAACGCGTAACACTAAGACATCTTCTAACTGTGCAGGCTTTTCGTTCAACGCCTGTAATTGCTTCAGGTCGGAAACCTCTATTTCGATAACTGCGTTGACCGTTTCACCGGGCTCTAAGGAGATTTCGTATTCGAGTGTGTCCTGTTGTCTCTCTGGATAGTCATTGAGCGGGCGGACAAATTTGACTTCAAGCCATCTCGGCTTCTGTTTGTCATCGTTTTCATCGTCTGGTTTTTCTAGGAAGTTGAGTTTTGCCTGAACGCGACCTGTGTTTGCGATGGTCAATGAACGCGACTTCCTTCGCATGAAGGCAACGTCTCCGAAATCAATACCTCCACTACCATCTGAGGCAGTGCTCCGACCCGTGGCAGCGGATTCGCCCCCATCAACGACGATGGTGATGTTTGGTCGTCCTTCGTTTTCAACCCGATCCAGCTCCCTTGCCACTTCGGCATGGACCTTGGCTTTAAGCTCCGGTACAACAGCGTCATATGTCAATGTAAATATGCCTACTAACGGCTTATGGTCTGACGACATGATTCGTTGATGGCTAGTATATAAATCCAAGCTGATTTCGTCTACAAAGCCATCCTGTATGACGACCTGCTCTGGACTATCGTCTTCGTCGTATTCGTCATAATCATAGATCGTGTCTCCTGCATCTCCTGCGTCCCCTGTGACCTGGCTGTCCCCACTCGAGTCAGCGGTGGGATCATAATCAAACAAAACGCTCTCGTCATGGGCGGCTTGTTCGATGCCTCGCTTCTTCATCTCATCATCCTTGGTTTTTGCATCAATCTGATCCTGATGCTCTTTTGCGTACTTTTCCTTATCCTTGCGAGTTCGATAGAGTATTCGATCACACCAGCTGGGGGCCCGTTTCTTCTCCGAGGAGTCAAAGAGCCCAACCGTACCAACATCGTACTTATATGTGGGTAGAAACGTAATGGGCCCTTCTCGCCATCCTTCGTGGAAGGCTTTCTTGTTTTTCATTACCTGTCGTAGCTGATCGTGTGGCAGGAGGGAATCAAGGGTTGCCTGTAGGGATGCCGGGTCCTCGTGCGGGTCTGGTATAAAGTCATCAGGGTCAGGTAGTTCCTCGCTGCTCTCGTCGCTCTCATTCTTATCAAACGAGGCTTCGCGCGAAACTGTCTGAGGTGTTGAAGTGCCATCTGAATATTGACCATCGTTCTCGTGAAGGACAAATACACTGTCTTCCCCAAGTTGGCGACTGGGATTGGTAATGTCATATTCACCACGGGCGTGTAGTGTGAGAAGGTGCCGGATATCAGTCCCAGGAAGGCCGTCGAGACGGAAATTTAAATCGCCAAAAAAGAAGATAAAGTCCTCGTCGCCTATCTTATCGCCATCATCCTCCATAACGCCCGAGTGGTTAATCGGGGAGAAGGAGGTCTGCGTCATGATCTTGTTGTAATCCCAGCATCGTCGGTCGAGACTAGCTTGGTCATGGCCAGATGCAAGATGACAGTTGGAGAAGACTAAACGAGTAGTCTCACCCAAGAGGAGACGACAAGTAACGGCCCCTTTATTCCCCAAATACCCAAGAAGACCTGTACCTGTAGAAACAGTCGACTCGTTAGATATAGTAGCCGCCACTTCTGGCGAAGCGTATATGAGTAAGAGAAGTCCAACAAGTTGTTGGCATGCAACAAGAGTATAGCTTCTGGGTAGGGCGGCTTCGAGGGCATCCTGCCATTTCGCAACAGCACCAGGGTCCGAATACAGCGACTGGTGGACAGAATTTAAATTGACAATCTCTTGGAGTCCGAGAACATAGAGCCCGACATCATCGCCTCCCACTACTCGAACAGCATGATCTCCTGTGTCGCTGTCTTGTTTGTCTGGTTCCGCTCGTTTGTCGGACGACGGCTCGGCCTGACCCGATCCTACCGATGCCTTGTGAGTGAGATCTGTGCTACCTGTCTCAATACTGTTTTCCGACAGATTCAGTTTCGCTAGGCTTGTGAGCCTCGGCTCAAGACCCTCTCCATCAACAAACCAGCTGGCGAGATCCTTGTCTGTACCAGGACAGCCGGCGACGTTCCAGGTGCCAATTTTGATTCGTATCCTATGCGACCTCGTGTATTCGGATCGGCGAGCATTGATAGCGCGCGCGAGAGAGTAGTGTGTTGTTGAGGCTGGATCGGCAATGTCATCGGGATCGACTGCCGCGGGCACTGGAGGGTCGTAATCGGGCTCGGCGGCGGACATGATGTACACAATACTATACACAATACGCTATCTTAGCGACAGCGAATGTCGCGGGACCGGAAAAGGAAGAAGGGGGGCTCTCGGAGGACCACGGCAAATTCAGGTGGCGGCTGTCTCTATTGTCGCATGCACTTCAGTCAACATGTTGGTGATTAGAGAGGCGGGTGACAAGGGCGGCGTTGATGACGATGAAGACGATGGCGGGGTAGTGCTTCCCAAGTCCGGCGGGGACGTCTAAAAGAAGAATGATACAGCTATAGGGAAAACAGAGATGTGTTCAATAATTTGGAATGAGTGGTGGTCGCGCAATAAACGTATATACAATACAAGGAGTTCGACAGAGTATGGTAGTTGTAACCAAACTGAAGTTGTATACTTTAAGTCAGAGCTGTAGATGGGACATATGTATGGAAGAGGTAAGTACTTAGTAGGTAAGGTAGTTAGGTAAGGGTAGTAGCTGTAGAATGCTGAACGAACCCATGACAATGGGCTGTGAAGTGCCGGGTGTACACTAAATGGGACGCGGGTTCCCCAGATACTCAGAGCTTGGTGCCTACATATGCAGGTAACCTACACATGTAGGTGCATGTACTAAGGTATGTGATACTGGGTATCGCTACCTTAGTTAGTTAGGTAGGTACCTGACTTAGGTAGCTGGTATCTACTTCAGGTTCGTCACATCACTATCTAGGTATCCTTACAATCCAGCGTATCTTGTCTTCATCCTTGGAACATCGTCGCTAGTCAATTGTCCTCATTCTCATCGCCCTGTAGCTACCATACGGCTCTTCATTGAAGCATCCACCAACCAACCAACTAGCTTAGCGTAGCTTCATTGTGACACGCATTGATATCTTGGCCTCTCGCTCCCAACCTCGGGCATCAACCCTGTCTTGTTTTTGTCCGCCCGAGAATCAGCAGGATCAGCAGGATCAACAGCACATCTAAGACACGCCGGACATGCGACAGATGACAGACGTGAAGAAGGACACGACAAAGGAGCAGCATTCATGATGTCACGATCAGCTCCTCGCACAACCCAAACCCACCAGCCGCCAATACAGAACCCGCCGTCGTACTCTCAGTCCAACTCCAGCTCCCACTCCCACTCCCACTCCAACTCTAACCCAAACGCGAACTTTAACCCCAATCTCAACCTCGACCTCAGCCTCGACCGCAACTCTAACCCCAACTACACCGACTTGCCCGAACAAAACAACCATCTCGGCCTTCCACATGGCCACGGCCACGGCCATAGGAGGACTAGATCACGCCAGCTCCAGGACGAGGCACAACGACAACAGCCACAACAGCAGCATCATACACATCATCATCATCAACACCACTACCACCACCAGCAGATCCCTCCATCCACCTCTGAATACGAGTCCGACACCACCCAATACATGGCTTCCAACCCCCCCGTGCAGCCTGCTGCCCTGGCCGGCCGTACGAACCCTGAACTGAACCTTAGCGTCTTGCGGCGCTATCTTCCGAGTATCACCTCTGTTCTCTCCATTGCCGCCAATGCCGTCGTCTATACTTTCCAGTCTGGCTCGCAGTGGAAGCGGACCAACATGGAGGGCACCATGTTCATCTGCTCGCAGCGCAAGGCTCCCGGCGAGGCCGGCGAGACCGGCTGTCTCTTCATTCTCAACCGTAAAGGCTTACAGAACTTCGTGCTCGATCTCGATACCGTGGGCAACTTCGAACTTGCCGGTGGCCTGCTCATCTTCAAGCTAGACTATGCCGCCCACGAAATACACCTCGAAAGCGGAGAGGCCGTCACTCCTCTCGTCCTAGGCTTATGGACATATGCTGAGGATGAAAGCGACCGCGAAACAAACGCTGCTCTCATTACCGATATGTGGACCCAAGCACTCAGCACTCGCGACGCTCGGGAGCACGCCGCCGCTTCTGATCCTGCCACATTCGCCGCGTTGGCAGAGACGGGCCCAGCTGCACAGGCGACCGGGCGCAAGCTCAGCGTGTCTGATCTTTTTTCGGCGTATAATGGAAACACACTGCCGACACAGGCGCCATGACAGTGATCCATTCCCCTCCAATCCAGTTCAGTGTCATTCGTGTTTTATCCACCACGGCACATTTAACTTGCTGGGCTACCATGATACAAGTCATTGCCGGCTGTGCAAGCCAAGTGACTTGTGCATTCGATCCCTGCTTGGTGTAGCAAGCTCTGATACGGGCCCTACGGTTAGGGTAAAGCCGGCGCCCTGCATTTGTCTGTATGGTGAGTGTGTGCGGACATGAGGGTCGCAGGGTTATAGGAGAACTAGCACACGATCATGGAGATCACATGCAACGAAAGCAAATTATGGATATGGACATAAAATACCATATGAATATGCTTTAGCACCAAGGTTTTGTGTCGCAGTTGAGTTGAAACAACTGCATTTCACTATTCTTGACCCCAAATAGCTTTCTCATTCATGTTCATCTTGCTGATCCCCCCGTCCTGTGTTTGCTTGTGTGCAGATGCTGTTGCACTTTCTCCTGGTACGTGCCTTGACCCCCCCTGAGACTCTCTAATAGTCTATTTGCCATGGTGAACTAGCAGCTATTTGAATTGATTCTACGCGCTGCCATCTATTAGAGCCGCCAATTTAGCAGAAGCTTTGTATTTTACCCTCACTAACATTCAGTTGCAAAACTGGCCTCCTGTCTCATGAAAACGGCCTTAATTTGCGTAAGGTTGGCTGAATGTGCAAAGTGTCTCTTCGTTAGTCATGGGCAACTATCCATAGCCCTTGGCGAGCTTCCACACAATACAAGTTGACAACGCGTCTGCACAACTCCTTTCTTTATTGTGACAACCCACCAAGATCCATGAATCACATAATCACTCTGATCTCAGTCTCAATCAGTGTCAATCCTTGGTTGTAGCGACTTCTTATTATGGCTGCGTGATCTTTCCTTTAGACGCGTGGTAATATGTTCATATAATTATAGCCCCCAGTTAAGTTATTATTACTTCGCAATTGTTTAAGGACATGGACTTGCTTGAGCCATGATATACCTTGGCATAGTCAGTTTCTCATTGCTTACTGAGTATCTTTTCTGGTTGTTATGTCAGAGGAAAGCATCCAGAGTCCACAAGTAGGATGTATCTTGCAAATGATCACTTACAATCAGAGATTCTCGTTGCTTTTGGACATGGTATTCATCCTAGTCACCGGCCCATGGATTTGTGCCCTACTCCCCAGAATATATTCGTTCGTAATAGGCTACAGGGAGCTAAATTTCGTTCGTGTAAGCTCTATAACCGAGAACCGTCACTTGCCCATCCTACGCCATTAGCATCCTAACTTGTTCACAAATAATTTCCTTAAGCATCTTATTTAGGCTTCAAGCAGAACATGAGAAGCTGAATAAAATTCTCTATAAAGCTAATTGATGCTAAGACATTTAGCTTATAGTACTGTATCATATCACTAGTTCTAAGTCAATGTTGCCACATATAATGTAATAAAGACTATAGCAGTGAGAGAATAGGTATAATAGAGTATATTGTACGTGTATGTTGCTACACAAAGAGCCTAACTACCTATTTCTGAGATTTCTGCACATACGGGATGCTTTTTCTTCTCTCAATCAAATGAAAATGCGGAAGCGTAGCACCAAGCGGATAGCTAGGTGTGAATATTTCCCTCAGTGGCCCTGATCCTTTCAAGCCCAGTCGCTTGAATCTTGATGTGGTCCTAGACTATATCGTGGCTCTGAAACCACATGTGCTGATGAGGTGCCCGACATGCAGAGGAAGGTTGGGAAGTTGATACAGAGTTCCCTCAGATCTCTTCATTCCGGTGCTACGAAAATACACGTCACCACGCACTTCACTCCACGAAAGAGGCGAAGGGAATGAGAGTGGTTAACATATTTTGTGGCAATCAATTAAATCTTTATCATCACAGTGATACTAGAAGTCAATGATAATTCAACCCATATATTGGACTAGAGACAGTTTTGACGTCCCGCGCGTAGTAATAAAGTCGCGATGTTCGTCGCTACAGAAGGGATAACCAAAAGGATAGAAAGCCTACCTAAGTATTCAAGTACACGGGTCCGTGTCAAAAATGGGTGCCCCGGAGTGAATAGAGAGACTTGCGTGTAGTTAGATAGGCAGTTATGAGGCCTCATTAGTGTGACTAGTTGATTCCTGAACTTCCCATATATCTAAGGGGGTCCTATATAAAGGGGTCTTGCTGCCTACATACATATCTATATTACACTCGTCCAAGTGAGCAGGACTGTCACAGCCACGACTAGAAAGACAACCAGGCTTTCTTTAGTTTTGACCTAAAGTATCCCGCGTTCATACCGTTCGATTCCGTAAGAAAATATCCCAATACAATAGTTGTCTGGCGTCATGGCTTGTAACATTAGTCAGACTAACACGGCAGAGCGTTAATGGCCAACCTCCACACACCTTTTTTTTATCGAATCTAACCAACTAGATTCTCGAATTATAGAGTATGTAAGAACTTGCTCAACACTAACCAACCCAGGTTTTTCGACTACACTAATACCGGGGATCGAGGCGGCAGACAGGGGTTGCGGGTATCTGACGCCGTCGTCCAACGTTTGTAGCCGACCCGCTGAACACGACAAGGGCGATGGCGTGCTCAACGCTAATGCCATGAACGTGCCTATAACTATCAACGTCGCCCGGCATTCTTGCAAGATTGATTTTCGTTCTCAGAAAATGTCTTGACTACACTATCTTCACCACGGATTCAATTTCTTTCGCGTTTGAGACTTCTGAAGTGCTCTTCGTGATCTTAAATGCCGTGGATTAAGTCAATCCCCACCCTATTCAATGCTATATACCAGGGCTCTAGGGGTCCTGGTCTGCTGACGTAGGTAGCGCTATGCTATACCCAACAGCGTACAACGGAGTTAGAGATCGGAAGCTCTCGAACGACGAGTCATCATAATTTGCTCGTTCTGTGGGGAAGTTCTGCTTGACACCGCCCGAAAAGATATCGTCCGAAAGACAATGGAGTCTTTATCTATACGAGCTCGGCGACTCAATTTGGTTGTGACCTAGCGGCCTAGGTAAGGGTTAGGGTCTCATCGCCCAAGGGTGCGAGAAATGCAGATGTAATCGGCGACCACGAACTTATGACTGGGCGTGAGAATCCCGAAGCCCGGTAACCAGCGAGCCTTCAGTCTACAACCAGCCAAAGTCGAGAAGGATGGCCCTCGGCACGCAACATGTCATGGTGCACATACCAAGCCAGCGAGTCCCGAGAGCTGGAAGCTAGGAAGATGCCGCTCGTATAGTGGATAGCACCTATCGGGATGAGGGGGGAAGAGAGGGAGGCAGAGAAATAGGGAGAAGGAGAAAATTTGCAGTCGCCCAGTGGCATAGGATTGTGCAAAAAGAGCTTGGGAGTTTGAGTTGCCGACTGTCATCTATATAAGCTGGCTGTAGCCGGTTTCGTTAGATATTGAAAACCAAGCTTCACTATCAAGTTCTCGATACTTAGCACCCCATCATCTTCGCAGTCATGTGTTCGCCCAAATTCTTTCTGCCTCTCATGGGCCTGATGGCCCTCTTCCCAACGAGCATATTTGCAACACTGCCATTTGGCCTAGCTGGCCCTGAGGGCACCGTCCTCTTTCTCAACGGGTTTCACTTCGTCTCGGGCCGTAAGTAACCCTTTCGTAGTCCCGATTCCGTGCCGTTCGTATTGGAAGTATATTGACACCAAATCCTCGAAGATACTGACTACGAGGTTTCCGCGAACCATTACTGCGTCATAATTCGAGACGATATGCTCCAATGCGTAGTGTATAATACCGCGACGACCCCGGCACACCTTGCTGGAATTGAATACATCATCACCGAGGATGCTTTCGCGACTTTGGATTATGAAGGTACTGATAACTCTGTATCTACAAGCCTGGGGAGGGACCCTATTAACACAGTTTAAAGAACGTCAACTATGGCACAGTCACTCGTATGAGGTTACCAGCGGATTCCTCGTCGAACCCGGTCTCCCTGATGCGGTTGACCATACAATCATGAAAGATGTCCTCGTGAACACGTATGGAAAGACGATCCATACTTGGCGGTATGATCAGAAGGACGCCCCATACCCAGTCGGTGTCCCTGAGCTTGTCATGGGCTTCACGCATGACGACCAGATTACACCCGACTTTGTCCTAGAGCGCGACAGTCTTTTTGGCACAAACACCACCGAGATTAAGGGGTCGCGCGCTGACATCGTCCCTAATGAAGTTTTGGCTGGAGCGGATAGTTGGAAATACGGTTACGCACTGTCATTCGACATTGTGAACAAAACAGTCAGCACTGAGTTCCCGTCCTCTTCGACGGCGGAACTAATCCGCAAATAGATGGCCCATGGGTGGCACGCACCGCTCGACGTTGGACTTACGGAAGTCTACCGTGGGTCTTTTCTTCGATGGATGCTTGAACTGGTGCTAAGCGGATTAAGGGCAAGTTTGACATCTTTAATCTCAATGTAAATCTCCGCTCTTGGATATACAATACAATATAGTAGATAAGGCTCCTACTTTCTAGCTACACGACTTATTTCTACCTGAATTCGGTGAATCTTCTCTGATCTATTAGCACCCCAAAACCTGTTTAAGTCTAGAAATACTATCTGCTTTCTTCTGAATCTCGCATCCGTCTTTTTGAGTAGGGTTCGTTCACCCGCTTGTCTAATGACGATTAGTTAATCACCCGTTCCCCTGCTGGTCACGGAAGAACGAGTTTGGGAATAAGATGCCTAATTGCATATTATTATGCTGAAAACAATACGTTAGAAAGGTTATGGATATAAATACATCTTCAGGTTTTAGGTAATGGAATGTCCCTACTAAGTCATAACGCGAGACCTCAGAAGCCGAATATTGATAATACAACCTCTAATTGTCCGGCTCATAGCTAAGCTTATTTCATAGAGACAATCTAAGCTCCCCACGTACTTCATGATGTTGTTCTGCGCCTCAGTATAGACAAGATGACGATTCTTAGCAGCAGAAGAACGTCTATAACGCCATGATCTTCTCCAATAAGCTGTTTCTTAATTGCGTCTCCCAGCCTCAGTTGCCTATGCTTCCGGCACAGTGATGACAGATATAATGCATGAATGGAATTGGTTAAGAAAAGCGAGACCTTCGGACAATATAATCTCCTATACAATCAATGAAGGGTATGGAACTCATTATCTAGCTATTTCAACGCTCTTGTGACGGGTTTTTGTCCGGATAAATGTGAATGAAAATCAAGCAAGCCACAACTCGTTGATGACACTACATGTAAGCTGCGGGAACTAAAGGGGTAACACCCCTACACTATAAACAAACCGACAGTCTTTCAAATTCAAACGTGTATGGTGGAAAGGCTTTAATTTGAGATATAGAAGCGCGTAGCTCTAGGCGGCTCATCTATCAAATCGTTTCCTAAAGTTTAGTCGATCGATGCTGAATAGTGCTCTCAAAATCTGGGCTGGTGTTGCTGTGGCGCGGTGAATAGGGGGTGGCTTTGGAGTTTTCGCATTCATTTGCAACATTTGATTGGCTGACTATATCCAACTAACTGCTAGGTACTGAATAGCGTATACATACCCTGACCTAAAAACCACGACTGACGGATGCGGTAGAATTAGACCTAATATAATATACAAGACTCCAAGGTCAGTTGGTAGTAATGGCGCAGTGTTGCTCCTCTTTCTATGCAGTGTAGCCTAACAGTTCGCCGAGTTGGTATAAATTTCCGTAAATTTAACACGCCGTTCGATGCACCTTGTCAGCCCTTGTCCCTTTCTTTCTTCCTTTAGGCCTACGGTAAATCGCTATCTAAAGATTCGCAACCTGCTATTCCAAACAGCACGATGTCATCAGATCCATCAGCCTCTTCCAATGAGAAGAAGTATAATGCGAATTGCCACTGCGGCATGGTCCGATTCTCCGTAACAATACAGGACATCAAGTCTTCAAAAATTGTATCTTGCAACTGCTCGATTTGTACCAAAAATGGCTACCTACTTGTATACCCCAGATGCGAAGACGTGGTATTTGTCTCTGGCGAGCTTCACATGGCGTCCTACCGATTTGGCAATGCAAAGAAATCCCACAGGTTCTGCCCAACGTGCGGGACCAGCATACTCATCGACTTTTCCGAGTCGGATCGAGATGTTGAGAGGGAGGTTACTGCCGTCAACGTAAGTTGGGAATCACGCAGCAAACGAAGCAGGCGTTTGAGGAGCAAATCAATCTAACAACAGGCAAAAGATACGAACATTTGTTGAGATCGAAGAACTCATGAAGGACTTACACTTCAAACCTGTCGATGGGAAGAACAAGCTAGGACCAGCATATTCTGTCGCGGACACCTAGGAAACGTCGGCGAAGTAGTGAAGCTTTACGAAGGTGGTGCCTATGAGCTCGAGAATCGGCTATAGAGCATTGCAATATCAAGCATGCGCGCCATTAAGCCGATCGAACATAAAACTCAGTGATTTTTTCGATGACATGGGCTAGCTCGCCGTGTTTTGAAACACAATAAGCGCATACTTGAGCCCATGAGACTGTCGACGTCAAAGTAGACGCCTATTGGATTGGCTACTGAGGACATGCGACGAGATAAAAAAAAATATTATATGAGTTTAAGTAGATACTTGAATATTTACAAGACTAGAATAATAGATCAGTAACCCGGAGTTCTAATATGGGACCAAGTCTATTCTACCGAGAAGCTGAAAATTCTTATTCATCCATTGAGTGTCAATCTACCCGCAAGTTTCGCCATCTCTCCCAACTCCGATTTATTTAGGGGAAGTTAATAAGCGACAATTGGCATTGATGAATTGCATCTCAAAGCACAGATTTATTGCCTATTGTCACTGACTGGGAAGTAGTCCGTGTATATTTTATCTAATGTTCGTTACTAAAGGAATCAGACCCATTGCATAATAATAAAATCCGTAACTCGGTTAACCACCTCAATTCTGCAGCTAGCACTTAAGAGGCAGTCCTGGTCCAGACAGGGAGCCACTTGGAAATAAACTTTTTCACGTAGCCATCCTCAATGATCTTTGGTGGTGTCCGCATGGTACCACTGTCCCGCTGCAGTATTCTAGTGTCCCATGAGATACCGCCAGACTCACTTCCGTTAGTCCCGTTAGTCCCATTCGGTTCGTCGCCGAGGTTCGACTTATATCGATCTTCAAAATAGCCGAGAAGCTTCACGGCTGGGTTGTACTTCTCGTTGCCGCGTGCAGCATCGTCCCTCAGCAGTTGTAACCAATCAGCGAAAGATACGGCCTCGAAATCTAGTCCAGCTTCTTTGAGCGCCTGGAGAAGCCTATCCCAAGAGAATGTATCGGGATTCACCATGTTGTAGAAGACCGGAGGGTTGACACGATCTATGACGTGCGGCCTGGGCGATGATCGCAAAGTGTCATCGATTTCCAGGAAAGCCCTGGCCAACGTATCCACTGGCAGCCATGAAACCATCTCATTGAGGATCGGCAGGGCTTTTAAGGAGAGAACCGATCGGAACATAGACGGCACAAACTCAGCATCATTCCACTGTCCATTTTCCAGATCTCCCACGACCTGCCCAATCCGTAGCACGTAACTCCGTGCCCCAGCACGGGCGGCATTGATTATCATGTACTCCGCGACCAACTTGGATTGAGCATACCCCATAGGTGTGGCTTGATTAAAGTCGACAATTGGTGCTTCTAAAATGGTGGCTGGTGCTGGCGTGTTCTCTGCCGTCGAGACAGACGATGCAAAATAGAGGCGAGCAGGTTCTGGACGACGAACTGTGAGCGAAAGCGCCAAGAGCCAATTCAATCCCGCCAGCTGAGGCTCGAAGCTCTGAAGATGGATATTGAAGTTGACAGGCCAGGCCAGATGAACAATTAGAGATACTTCGTTCTTGAATTGTTCGATAAGCGCTTCTCCAAGCCCGAAATCTTCAAGACTGAAGTTGGCGGAGATGGCCACAACCTTCTCGGGAGACGACAACTTTAAACCACGTAGCTTCAAGGATTCTAGGACCCTACCCATCGGGTCTGCTCCTCGGACGAAGCAGTAGACTTTTCGAATATGTCTCTTCGCAACCATCTGGGCCAGTGTATGCGCACCTATCGAGCCAGTAGCACCAGTTAAGATCTGTATTCCTGTCAGCTTGAATTGATCCCTTTCTCCTACTCAATAAGGAGGGACGTACGGCAACTTCTCCAAATGCAGAGTATTTGTCAATGAGTTTACGCATGACGGTGATTCCATCTTCTTCCTCGCTTCCTAGGCCCTGGGCTAGACGATACAGATGGTTTGCCAGCAATTTGATATTTCCTTGCTCGTAGATCACGTTATTGCTTAATCGATGGCCACCTAGATAAAGCGTCTTCTGGATTATTCGTCTCATCTGGATGGCATTGAGGCTGTCTATTCCGGCGTTGAAGAAATCAGCATCAACAGAAGATATCGAAGTGTCCATTAGGTCTTCGTATGTCTTCTTAAGAAATACTTCGAGATCAGGCAGACTCAGCTTGAGAGTGCCTTCGCGGCCGTCATCAAGCTTCTCATACAACTCATCGATTGTGTCGGCGAAGTCACGATATACTCGTGCACGGATGATGCCACCCTTATCAGTTTTAGGATAACTCACGTTCGAGGGTATAACGGCTACCATATACCGGCTGATCTGTGAGAACCCCTCTGCACGAGAGTTAGCGTCTACAATCGTGGGCCAAACCGCGTCCAGATATTCATCATCGGAGAGATTATCAGCTGATTGCGCCCGGAAAAGTAACACCCCAGGAAGGGCTCGGTCTATGCCAACAACAACTGCTTCGCGAACGAGCTCATTTTCGCGTATGCAGCCTTCGATTGGGAGTGGCAAGACTTTTTCACCATTGCTCAAGGTGACTCTGTCGTCAAGGCGAGTGACGTACTTCCATACGTCGGGAATGGTCGGATGGGGAATGAAAACATCCCTTGAACGCCAGTCTTCGTTAGAAGTTGACTTGAAAAGTCCAGGATGGCTGCGAAGGTAAACCGCTTCGAATTCGTTATCCCCGATCGGATCCATGAGAATGTGCTCTCGAACGTTGGCATAAATGCGCACATAATTCCAGGAGTCATCGTTTTCTTCACGGCGCATTGTATCACCAAGAAGTCCAGCTTCCGTGCTAATAGAACTTAGTACTAGCCCATCAAGTACCACGACGGGAGCAGCCTACGACCCAAAAACCACCCCAACACGAACGTTTTCTTTTACCAAACGATCGCCGAGCTCGTCTGGAGTTCGCGCACCAGCAGCTGTTACCATTTTAGCGGACTTCAAGATTTCCATTCCCCTGTCTTGTTCCGCCAGCAGCCCAAGAGAGTAAGGCACAACATGGATGACCTCAGGCTTCACGACCTCTGTCGCTACAAGAAGGTTCTCTGTCGTAATCGGTAGGCGGGCACTAAACAGATTAGCTGTCTTTCGCATGTACATCGCTTGCAGTGTAGTGGATAGGCCATAGATATGATAGAGTGGAAGAACGGCGAAGTTATTCATTTCTGCGCCCTGGAGAGGATGGGTTAAGAGAGCTTGATGGGTCAAGGAAATAGGCTTGGGCAGTCCCGTAGAGCCTGAACTATGCATAATCAAGGCGACCTCATGAGTCTCGCTATCTCTATCGACTTGTCTTGAAAAGGAAGTCGCATTATTCGTCCGAGGCGCCGAATATTGGGAACGAGCCGGTATAGATATTTTCGTCAAAGGTCTCTCTTGCTCAACAGAAATCAGGTTCTCCACGATCTGCGGTGAGTCTCCATGGACTACGATCCTGCAGTTGGTTTGCTTTAGGAGATCGATGATAGCCACGGGTGCGAGACGTAGAGATAAACATAGAATAGTACAACCCAAGCGGCTCAGCGCGAAGAAGCTGACAACATAGTCGACATCAGATTGAGCGAAAATTCCGACAACCTCCCTTGCGCCCTAGATTAGACGAGAGATGGAATCAGTATTCACCACCTATTTCTGACAGTTTTGCATGGCCTTACAGGCTTTAGACCCTGGGCAATGAAGTAGTTTACAGCTCCATCAATGAAGAGGTCAAGTTGCTGACCAGTGAATTTTTCATAATCGGTCAGGTCATTGTCATTCTTAGGATACCCCAATATAGGAACTTGAGTGGCGTCGGCGGCACGATAGCGGATGATATCGTCCAAGACCTTCAGCTCCCCAAAGGTGCTATATAGCTGCTTGACCCTTTCCTTCGTGAGGTGTGCCATTTAAAGTGTTGCAGAAGTCAGATAGTTTTTGGGGTCTAAGGAAATGTAATAATAGTAAATTAACTAGGAAATTAATCTGCTACGTTCGAAAGATGACTTGTTCGTAAAGTCCTAGATGTATTATAAACTCTTTCCTGGGTTGAAGGCCGTTTCTCAGTCAATCGTCATGCAGGTTTACAAATATGACTTTGGAATGCAACTGAGTCATGTCCCAAGATTGCGACATTGTATCGTCAAAGTCTAGAATATATTTTTATCCTGTCTCGTCATTTCGAAGAGTGTAATAGTCATATACCACCTTGGAGTTTCGGAGTTCTAGATTAACAAGACGCAGGTCTTGCATTGGACTCCTAAATGTTGTCAAGGTAAGTTTTTATTCATACGGTACCGTGATCTAATATCTTTATGGATCTCCCTAGCGGCGGACTACCTATAGAGTTCTATATTCGGATCTAATGATCCAAGAGTGCGCGAGATTCCATTACATGAGAACCATTCATCCCAGTAAAGTGGAGTTGATGATCTCAATATGAAGTTGATTGACGCGTATAGCTCAATCCGAGCCAACCGTGCCACCCTCGATCTATTAGACCATGCAAAATGCACTCAACCTAATCGGAACTTGGGTGGAATAATGCACAGGCTTCACATAGTAGCCTAACGAGAGCTCGGGCGCATGTGTACCCAATGCCGGCAAGTGTCTGCGGCGCAAGTATCTCCAACATTCTGCACCCTTAATAAGCACCACCCTTCCTTTGAGGTCCGCATGTAGCGCGTGACGCTGGGGTCTGTGAGGTAGATGGAACTTTGGTTTGCGGGAGATAAAATTCAGTCGAGCGCTTCGGCTGTATGTTAAAAATGCTACTCTAGCTGACTAAAATTCCGTGCAGGATGAGGTGCGAGAGGAGATAGAATAAGTGGACAGGGGTTCCGGAGTTTGAGTCTCTGGAGTACCAGCGGAGTTTGCTTGAGTTTCTGGAATAGGGGCTCGTCCAGCCAGGAGAACTCCGAGTGGAACGGTAGATTCTAGATCTTCACGGAATGAGCTCACTTTACCGCGCAGTATTTGAGAGAACGAAACTGTCTATTGTTTCGGGCTGGTAGACATGGTTTGGGCCCTCATCGATTAATATTACTAGGATCCGTGTAGCAATGAACGGTTTCGGTCTGCCATAAATAGTAATTGGCATTTTCTGTCTAGCTCTAGCCATTACACCGAAGGTGGTGTTGAGGTTGAAGCGCCATTTTGTCATCGTGATTAGAAATCTATTATACAGGTAAACTAGGTACCTATGTAGGTGCTTGCCGGACGAGCTAGGTATTGCGAAGGGGGTGAGCTAATTTGGAACCCACAGTACTTCATATATAAATATGGCTAATGTTGAAGATGCAACTTCAAGCAACAGGATCAACTATCCACCAAACTTCAGTCTAAAGCTTGAAAGTGGAAATAACCCTTAGACAGTGAACTTGACAAACAGTCATCATTACTTATCTTGATTATGGTTTCATTCACTGTTTTCAAAGGCTCCAAAGCCGGCATACCTGTCCAAAGCACGACAATGAAGCCCGATATGCTCACGGGCGATCAGGTATTGATGAAGATCACTGCATCGGGTCTCTGTGGGACAGGTCAGTTGCAATCATCTGGTGCTGATGCCAGGGAAATCTACTAACGATTGCCCCAACGCAGATAGACCTTCACTATGTAAGAAGACAACGTTTCCCGCCATAGTCCAAATCATAAACATAACCAACGGATCAAAATAGGTTCACCAGGACATCGTCCTCGGCCATGAGGGTGTTGGCGTCGTCGAAGCCGTGGGGCCTAATTGCATGTATCTCAGAAGAGGTCATCGCGTGGGCTTTGGTTATGAGCACGACAGCTGCGGCCATTGTCGTCAATGTTTGACCGGAACGGAGACGTACTGCTCTAAGCGTTCGATGTACGGCAGCCAAGACTTGGACCAAGGAAGCTTCGCCTCCCACGCAGTTTTCCGAGAAGCGTTTCTGCATCAAATCCCCGATAGCATGAGTGACATTGACGCTGCACCACTGCAGTGCGCTGGTGCTACTGTCTTTGCTGTTCTGCAAGCTTATGATATCCAACCGACCGAAACGATTGGCAGTACGTATCTCTATATTGTGAGTGTCAAATACTTTGGCAATATGCCACCAAACCTGACATTCTTCCCTGGGTTTCTAGCCATTGGCAGCGGGAGATGACTAAAGTTTTTCTAGTAATAGGGCTTGGTGGCTTGGGCCATCTCGCCATCCAGTTCGCGGCCAAGAGGGGAAACAAAGTGATAGTACTCTCGGGTTCTATATCTAAGAAGGAGGATGCTTTTAAACTGGGAGCTCACGAATTCATTGCCATCAAGGGCAAGAATAAGCTTGAAGTGTCAACGCTAATTAACCGGCTCCTCGTGACTACATCAGCCCAGCCAAACTGGGACTTGATCTTGCCTATCATGGCACCCGGGTCTACCATTTATCCCCTTTCCATGCCAAGCGGCAACCTGGAGATTCCATACCCACCCATATTGTTCCAGGGTATCGCAATTCAGGGGTCTCTTGTCGCGTCAAGGAATATTCATCGCGAGATGCTAGCTTTTGCGGCCTTGCACAACATCAAGCCAACAACAGAGACCTTCCCCATGACGGAAGAAGGCATCCAGGATGCGTTTGAAAAGCTAAAGCGTGGCGATATCCACCTGAGAGCAGTTTTGATAGCTCAGGGGTGAGACTTCATAACCTTAGACGAGTTTATGCAAGAGGGCCCGTAAAACTGAGCATTGGAATGGAATGAGGATACCTTACCGGATAGTTCCCCGCTGCATAGACAGGGAGATAAGCTACATCCCACGCTTCTAAGTATACCTAAGCAATTATAAGAGAGATGAAACAATCAAATAGAACACGAATCAAGAAACTAAGTAATGAAGACTCTCTGGCTAGTAGTGGTTGCTAAAGTTGAAGACATCGCGAGAAAAAAAAAAATGAAAAGACAGGGCCCCTACTATCTAGGGCAGCATGACTAAGCCAGATGAGCCATTCAGGGGCTGCCACCGGTCCTGTAGCGACTAGCTTGTGTTGTCATTGTAAGGCGACTATGTTGAAAATAATAGGTATATGAGCGCTCTAGTTGCTATTTTGCAGTATATAAGTAAGAAGTGACGGAGTATAAGAGCTAACGTTAAAGGTAAATTGAATAGAGATTCGTTAATGTGTCTTCTCTATGCATATTATAACCTCCCGAACATACGTTCTCAGAAAACAAACAAACTATACAATACGTAAGGCATAAACCAGTGTGGAAGTACTAGGGATGGAAACGTAATCGGCTCATACCTAGCCGCCACCGACATAGACGAAACGGTTCAACTTGAGGCATTTTGTACGGTGGTAAGCTAGGTTCTATCTTAGTCTATCATCAAACTACAGTTCCAGTAAGTATCTGTCCACTGAGAAGTTTGGTAGCTATTGACGTCAGGCCATGGTAGCATCTCGAACTGTTGCGCGTCAACAGAATAAGCCATGTCCATTGATTGAGATAGCAGACCATGAATTAAGCCTGTGTTCACTTCGTCTGAACTTCCACACGTGGGATTACCAGTTGAGTTCTCAAATTCTAATTGGAGGCCCTCTTGGGATCGGGGCTGTTCCTGTTGGGTTGGAATCGAATTATCGAAGCCGAGTCTTCGCTTGGTGAGCAGATCGACTTGGGCACTGAGATCCCGCGTGATGCTCACTGCCTTAGCCGCAGCGGCCAGGCTTTTCCCAAACATCTCAAATACGGCGAAAGAGAGGTCAATTGCGGTCCACGCAATCGGGCTCAGAGGGTGACTCGGGTAAGCAAATAAAAAGCCTAAGAGAGACACCGTGGCATTCCACTGCCACTGGAACGCCTCATTCCATCCTTGGAGAATGGACGTTGACTCGATGACATGATGCATAGCATGAGTCAGGGTTATCGCGTGAGCGGCGCACTGCGTAGCGTTCTTGTCTGCAATTGGAGTGTTTGCGGACCAAATGCCGAACCGGATGAACGGACGATAGAGGTTTATAGATAAATGATGATATGTCAATTCTAGCAGCAGCCGTTGTCGTTGCAGCCAGAGAGATGCAAACTCTTCAATTTCAAGTGAGGAACCATCAGTTGAAAACCGGATCCCATCGTTAGAGCGCTTCGTCGTGAGAGTCTCCGGCACCCCCTCTATCCAGTCTTCTATGCGTTCTAAATAGGGAATCATGAAGTTTGCTTGAGACTCAATTGACTCTGACACGTCCTTATCAGCGTCATCAATGAAGATGCTGATAGCACCGGGTCCCCTGTAGAACGCGTTGTAGGCTGCCCGGAATGACTGAAAGAGTTTAATATGTTCAACGTTGAAGGTGAGCCACGTAACGCTGTCTCCAACAGGAGTGAAAAGAGAACCAGAAGATTGTGCCTCCTCTCGATCATCTCCCGGCAGATTACAAGTAGCGTTTGAAGGGTCTACTAGAAATGGGCGGCCGAGTTTCATACTGAACTTGCTATCTTGGATGTACACCGCCCACCACAAGCGCTTTCGTATCTCTCTCTGTCGTTTTGGCATATCTAATGGTGGCTCGAGATGAAGACCTAGCATATAGGCTGTCCTTACTGCTAAGGCACAAGCACTATCTCCCATGTTGGGGAAACACCCACAACAGAGATATGCTGCTGATAAGATCTGACATTGTAATGTAGTTAAGGTAGGAGTTTCTAGTTGACTGGCAAGCAGTGCTTGACAGCGTTGAAAATACCATCGACTAATCAGGGTTGGGTCACGGCCATCGACTTTAGCGCATGTCGAGTTACAACTAAGGCCAGGTTTTGATGCCATACCGTATTGCACGCATAGTGCAATAATGATATCGACGAGTGCGGAAGGCTTGCGCTCTTGGCCCTTCGTTGTCCATAAGGAATTGTATTGCTCTTTGAACGCGGTCTCATCAAGCACGAAAAGGGTGGTGTGATAGGAATGCCAGTATAGGCTGATAAAATACCTATTTTGAGATTGAAAGTCAAAACCCCTAATTCACAGATCCCAGCTTGCGATTCCTATATTGCTAGTAGAAATATGAACAGGAAGGGCAAATTCTATCAAAGAGTGAAGGGAAAATAAACACGGACAAAATACGTACTCTTCCTGCGTTGGTGTTAGCGCGTCACCTGTGGTGAATAGGCCATTCCAAATAGCGGGAACCGCAGGACTATTCTGGCTGCCGACACCATTCTGAACCGGCTCATCAAATAAACTTTCCTCAGGGTCGGGAAGCATCAGATTAATTGAACGGCTTTGAGGCATGGTTGAGTTCAAAAAATCGTTTACACGCCTGATGAAATAGTATAGGGATCCAGGACCATACCACGTCCCATACTTGTAATGTTTGGTGCGTATGAAGATTCCTTCATGCACTAATACGCGACTATTTTCTTCGTGATGACCTCTGTGAAGCTCAAAAGAGCTATCCCTTTCAGGAGCGGACGAAGGTCGACTGATAGGAGTGTGGGGGGGCGCATGAGAGGAATCATCTGGGCGTGTCACGCTGCGGTAGTTCTCAAGCTGTTGTTCCAACTCACGAACACGCCTCTCAAGCCGCTCGATAGTTCGGTAGGCTTGAGGTGCGCTCGTGCGGACGTCCGTCTTCCCCTGGATGGTGCACTCTCCGTCTCTTTCGATGCATCTCGAACACGGGCGGCTATTGTCACATCGAATACGGTGTACACGACACCAATCACAAGCCCGAGTTACTTGGGATCGTTTACGGCGAGACTTCTCTGGTGGAGGAGGTTTAGGAGGCTGACCTAATCCGGCAACATTGGCATCTCCGTTCGCGAATATGGTGTACATTGTCTATGTAAAGATCATGAGAGAAACAACGCATGGACATATTCCGAAAGGGAAATTATATAGGAGCAGGGCGACATATCGCAGATGAAAATAAAAGGAAGAGGCATGACTACGTACAGCGAGTGAGGTGACGAAATGCGCGACGTTACTACCTGCGTTTTTCGTACTGGGAGGATTTTCAATCACGATAACAAGACTCGGCTGGGTTGGTGTGTAAGCAATACGCATATGCGTATGCAACCAATATGTCACAGACTGCGACCGAGAAGCCCGAAACTTTATAGGGCCTTACACTAGGGGTCTCGAGAACAGCTAATGAAGAGCTTTATAGATTAATAGGCAACACATCAAAGTAGAAAAAAAGGTTTCAGATACTATAAACTGGGTAGCTATCAAAATTTATATCAAAACAACCTTCGAATTTACTTAGAAGACAGGCCAGTACTAGCGGTTAACTGTGAAGTAAAACGATAGGGGTGCCGATATGACCCTATCCAACCAAAATATACTTGTTGTTGCATTTTGTCGTTGTATCGGGGATTTAACTACGCCAGTGTCTGATTTGGAGCTTGGATAGGTTCTGTGTCTATTGGCTGTTTCCATGTTTTCTGTCTTGGCTTGCATCATCAGCGTTACGCAATATATACCTGTTAGAGGCCGGTGATTTTTCGTACCAGTACGTCGACCACCGCTCTTTAGTATACATACCGTCTCAGAGGTCGTGTGAGTTAGCACGTGTAGTTATATATCAATAAGTCCAGTGAGCAGATGGAGAATAACCAACACCGGAATTTTCTATGATACTTACCATGTTAGGATTCTACCTGTTCGTCTGCCCATTCGTAGTCGTTTTTCAGCTATATTCGGCTCTTATGATTGCTAGCGTTAGTTGAAAATATAACCTAGGCGATCTAAAGGCTAAACAAGGCGCCTGTTTCAATATTTTAGCTCTGCTATAGGAGTATATTGGATAAATCTCAAGACGCTTAACCATACGTCGTCTTTAGAGAAGGGTTGCACTGATATATGAGCAGAAAGTAATTTCAGCCTGATAGGTTCACCGCAGAGCTATGAACAACCCCTTCCGGTAATATGACGGGTTTAAGCCCCAGGCGTAAAGGTCTGAACTCGCAAGAGGTATCTTTTACCCTAGCTGTTATAAGTAGAATGGGGAGCTTAAGGAAGTGAATTTATTGATGCTAGCTAAGGTTAGCACGCTGAGTTTAATTTCTCAAAGATCGGTCTATTGCTAGAGTGCATTCTAGCAAAGAGAAGCTCCTCGTCGGTGTATATGCATGTGTATCTTAGAATATATCTTTGAAAATACATTACTCGCCTCTGTAGCAAAATGATCTATTGTGTACCTGATTGAAGTTGGATATCTAAAACCTCCTTTTAGTTTTTGTCATATTTGGACTGGGTGTTTTTCATCCGATCTTCATGGCTATTTCAGACTGTCTGTCATACTCATAACATGTAAACGGCTGAGAAATGAACAAACCAATGAACACATACGCTGAAAGAATACCTGCCAAAGTTATCACAATAAAATATTGTCACGTTGGAGTGGATACCGGCTCAGCTGAACCATAAGCCCAATGAGCCTATATATATTACTATCTTTGCATTTGTTATTAACTAGCTAGCTTCTAGAACTTAGATCTTTTAGAGACTGTTCACATGAGCCCTTCTGGAGAGTGCACTGGCCAACTTCCATATGACTAAGCGTTTACACACCTAAACGCGACAAATAGGTAAGGGGGGGGGGGGGGGGGGGGGTGAGTTGCCGGGCAGATATTCGGGATTTACTCTAATATATTTCGTTATCAG